>VWZY01010271.1:659-26705 GCA_013399075.1 Chloroceryle aenea
AGAAAAAAAAGAAAAAAAAGAAAAAAAAGAAAAAAAAGAGCTACTTTTGAGTAGCTCTTCTGTGACTCTAAAACTTGCATTGCTAGTTCAGAACAATTTGTCATTAAAAAATAAAACCATGTCATGGGTCATAATGTGTAAGTTCGCAGCATAAATGTTGTTTTACAGATCACAAGAGAATTTCAGGGTGATGACCGAAAGAGAGAATATAATGTCAGCTTGTTCTGTATGTCCTTTGTGAATGGTTGTCACTCGGTATTACTCATTTATGTTTTTTCCATGTTTATTCAGGTTACAGAGCAACAACAGTATAAAAAGGTTCATCCTACACAGACTGTGGTAAAATGCTCCAAATGTTGACTGCTACATAAAATCCAGGTGCTTTTGTCTTATTTTCTCTGAGGACTTGAGGAATAACTTTTTTCACTGATGCCATCACGGGGCCAAGGGTATAGATTGTGATCATATGGTATGAACAAGGTAGATAGAAAGAAACTTTCTCCTGTGTCTGTGCACAGACAGTGCAAATCACTGCTTGTAATGTCAAGTGTGGACCTCCTTGAACTACATGACAACATACTTCTTTTCTTGTTTACATGACGGCATGATTCTTTCCTTGAATTCACACTTACGAGATACCATGTATGAAGATCTTGCTCCTTTACAGAACATGTGGGGGGATACAGTGAATACTACATAAAGTCAGTTGTTAATACAGTCATTTTAAACTTTTTTATGTATAAGAATTATTAGGCAAAGAAAAACATTTTCACTTTTTATTCAGCCACCCAGGTGTAAATCATTAAGTTTCACAGAAATAGATAGTATCTCTCTAAATTTAGACAAAATATTACTAGACGGTATGCAGCAATAACCTATCTTCAAAGGAAAATTTGAAAGACGGTCCCTGTCAGGACTTTGTATCTGAGTGTAAGAACTGTGAGACTGGTGTCATAAATCAATGTTTCTGAGTGTGATTTGTTTTTGATAGTACATATACATTCCAAGGAGTGGTTTCATGAACAGTGTGAGAAAACTTGTCCATGCTCCTAGGAGTACTAAAGCCATAGATATTGTACTGTGACTATATCTATGTGCTTTAGGTCCAAATCCTATTACGGGGAGATTTTTTTAATTTTACTTGTAATGTACATGCAAAATCAAAATAAAATGTCTATAGCTGTGATTGTTTTGGTTGTTTGGTGTTTTCTATTTTTCCATCTCTGTGCTTTCCTATGTTTCAAAACTCAAGGATTGAACTTATTTCTTTGCAGAACATGTTCTCATTTCTTTAATCTTGGGAGCTTCTTTTTTCAATTCTTATGTAATTTTGTTGCTTTTTTTAATTTCCCCCTGCCTCAGACTTCTTATTCTTGTTTCTTTATTTTCTTTAGAGTCTCTTGTATAGAAATTTTTAATGAATTTTATTTCTAATTATTTTCTTGAAATTTATAACCAACTATTTACATTCTTTAGGTTTAGTTATATGTTTCAGTATTTGCTTGCTGATGTGTTTTTTTGGTTTTTGTTTTTTTTTTTTTACTGTTTAAAAATAGTTTGCTGAGGTGAAACTTCAAAAGGAATAATAAGTAGTAGTCAAGTAACTCACAGTTCAGTGACTAAGGGTGCCTTCTCTTGCCCTTTCTGTTTGCTTTTGGATTTGCTGTTTCTGATGGGTTTTTCTTAGCTTGATTTTTTTTCCCTTCTTCCTTTTTTGTCTTATTTCACTTGAAATGTGAATGTCACTAAGGAATGTAAGTGAAGACAAAAGAAGAGTTCTTTTCCAATTTTAAGTTTTCCTTTGTTTTCCAGATTTCCTCCCCATCCTCCTTCTTTACAAATAGAAAATATGGGGAAAAAAAAAAAAGGCAAAATAAAGCACAAACACTAAAATACAATTTTTTCAGTGCTTTCATCTGAACTAATTTAAATACAGCGTGTTTGACTATGAAACAAAAAATATTAAAAAAAATATTAATTGGCAACTTTTTGAAACAAGAAGGATAATATCGTCATAAATTATTGTTTTTCTCATGAAGAAATGCAAATCACACTTAAAAGGGAAATTTTCTGGGTAAAGTTCTGATATTTTAACAATTCACATTATGATTTATTTAAAACAAGGACCAAAATGCAGGGGGAAAATGAGTTTAGAAGTGGTATTATTTTCTGTATTTAAGGTATTTCACAGGCCCAGGAAACAAAGAAAGATGTTTCCATACAATAATAAAGTTTTGGCCGTGTTTTTATTGTCAGGGCTGATCTTGCACACTACTCACTGAAGAAGAATTATAGTATCTGATCTAGAAAAAGCTAAATATGCATTGACTATAGTCTGATTTTTCCGGTGTTATAAATGTCATATACTGTATTAAATAATTTTAAAATATTCAAATTGTCTTAAAGTAATCATAAATTTCAAACATACCAGAAATATTTGTAATGTAAAGGTTAGAGAGTAGTTATGTCAGTTTTAAAGCATTAGGTTTCCACCTTATTTCAGCTTTATCTGATGGAGAAATTTGCCACTATGCACTGCAAATTGTTACTGCCATCATGAAGATCCAGTTAGGTTGTAAAGTATTTGATGACTGCACTTAAGATTGATTGACCAAAATACATTAAATTTCATTTTAGGCAGGTGATTTGGAGGTAATGGGACAAATAGAACATTCTTGCTCTAGAAAATATTGTGGCATGATGTGAAAAATTATATTTTCTAAACCCTAAATGAGTCACTGGAAAATTAGATTACATCTTACAATTTCATGGCAGTTCATTCCACTTGCCATTAATCTGTCTGCCATTATGAAAGGGAATACTCTTTATTTTTCAGGAGGCTGGCAAAACTCTGAACATGTAGAAACAGACACTGTAATCTTATAAAATTGTTTAATTTTGCTAGCTTTTATGATTCAGGTAACAATCTCTAAAGCAGCAAAAATGTAAGAGTGGGTTCTTGAGAAAGTAGATGAAAATGATAAAAAACTTGCTCTTGAAAGGCAAACATAAATTATAAAATTATACTTACATGCATAGAAAGCAACTTTATGAAGGTTCAGGAAAGATTTTACTCTTTTGTGCTCAGCAATGTTATTATATTTTTTTTCCCTTTTTATCAAGTAATCAGCTTTAAAAAGACACTGAATGATGACTAGTGTTTCCAACATTGCTGCTTGAGCGTTGTAGTGATGACCAAGTGACTATTAAAATCATCTCCCAGGCTCAAATAACCAGAGTACATATTAGTGTCCAAGAGTCAAAGGAATAAAGATACACATTTTTTCAGGGATCCAAGTAATTATGCAGTGACTACATAACTAAAAACCTGTGAATATTTATGATATTGATATGAATTAATATTAATGGTTTTCAAGATATAGTAATGTGATCAGCAATATGCTATTTTTAGTTCGCACTTCAATTTTAAAAATGCCTTTGTATAACAATCTGATGATGAACTGACAGGCTCAGCTAGAAATAAGGAATGGATTTAAAGGACTTTTCCACACTGTTGTTTGCACCCTGACTATACTTACCCTCTTTCCCAACTCTCTTCTATCACTTTTAATTTTTGAGTCTTAGCCAAGAAAGTGAACTATAACCTTAGTTGGCTCATATGGATATAGACATAACAACAGAAACATTCAACAGGGAACAAATAGAATTTCATTATAATTAGGTTTTGTCAATGCTACAAACATGCACTCTACAGAATTTGATTAAAATTCTACTGTGTCCTGACCTGGTTGTGAGGTGATTCTAATTTTCTGTGTAGACAGTTGGCCTTCCTTTTTCACATTTTAACCTTCACCAGTCCATTAATGGTAATAAAATCAAATTCTTTCCACTTCATTTTGGTGAAGAGGTTGGAGCTGTGCATCATGGAGAGCTGCTGAATTACTTTCACATGATCCCAAAAAAATTAATAAGGACATAGCAGTGTCAATTTCAACACTCAATTTCAATCCATAATGATAAACTATATAGCCAGATAAAGAGCTAGTTTAATATTAGTTATTCTCTTCTTATCAAGGTTTCTTGCTCAGTTTGATCTGTGTGCTAGTAAATTCATTTTTTTAATTGTTTATCAGTGATTTCTGTGATGTCCATTACCCGGTATGTTTACCTCTAAGTTTTCATGTTCCTTATCTTAAGGTACTTCATTTCCAAATAATATTTTTGCTTATTTACTTCCAGGAAAAATTAAACAGAACAACAGACTCTATGGAAACAGGAAAGTGTTTCATGTCTCAGATAACACAAAATTATATGCTATCTATGGATTAAAAATAAATAAATAAATAAATAAAAACAGCATCAGAAGCTTTGAAGAGGGATCTAGACAAACTAGGTCAATGGGCCAAGATCAATTGTATGAATTTCATTAAGGCCAACTGCCATGTTCTGCACTTTGGCCACAAGAACCCCCAGCAGCACTACAGGTTTGGGGAGGAGGGGATGGAAAGGTGCTCAGCAGAGAGGAACCTGAGGGTTTGATTGAGACTGGCTGAACATGAGCCAGAAGTGTGCCCAAGTGACCAACAATGCCAATGGCCTCCTGGCCTGTATAAGGAACAGTGTGGCTAGTAGGACCAGGGAAGNGGGATGGAAAGGTGCTCAGCAGAGAGGAACCTGAGGGTTTGATTGAGACTGGCTGAACATGAGCCAGAAGTGTGCCCAAGTGACCAACAATGCCAATGGCCTCCTGGCCTGTATAAGGAACAGTGTGGCTAGTAGGACCAGGGAAGTGATTTTCATAGAATCATAGATTCATTCAGGTTGGAAAAGACTCTTGAGATCATTCAGTCCAACCATCAAGCCTACTCTAGAAAGTTCACCCCTAAACGATGTCCCCCAATACCACATCTAGATGACCCTTAAACACATCCAGGGATGGTGACTCAACCGCCTCCCTGGGCAGACTGTTCCACTGGCTGACTACTCTTTCTGTGAAAAAAAATTCCCTAATGTCCAGTCTAAACCTACCCTGTTGCAGCTTGAATCCATTCCTTCTTGTTCTATTGTTAACTACCTGTGAGAAGAGACCAGCACCAACCCCTCTACAATGTCTTTTCAGGTAGTTGTAGAGGGTGATGAGGTCTCCCCTTAGCATCCTTTTCCTCAAACTAAATAGTCCCATCTCCTTCAATCACTCTTCATAATATTTATTCTCCAGACCCTTCACCAGCTTTGTTGCCCTCCTCTGCACTTGCCCCAGCACCTCAATGTCTCTCTTGTATTGAGGTGCNAATAGTCAGGTCATCTTGTTATAGAAGGAGATCAGGTTTGTCAGGCAGGAGCTGCCTTTTGTAAATCCATGTCGACTGGACCTGATCCCCTGATTGTCCTCTGTATGGCACTCAAGATGATCTGCTCCATGTCCTTCCCTGGTACCAAGGTCAGACTGACAGGTCTATAGTTTCCAGATCCTCCTTTCCGCCTTTCTTGTAGATGGGTGTCACATTTGCTACCCTTTGCTACCATTGGGACTTCCACAGTTAGCCAGGACTTCAGGTAAGTAATAGAAAGTGGCTTGGTGTGCATATCAGACAACTCTTTCAGCACTCTTGGGTGTAACCCATTCGGTCCCATAGACCTGTGTGCATCCAAGTGGTGTAGCAGGTCACTGACCACCTCCTCTTTAAATGCATTCTGCTTCCCCTCCCTGTCTCCTGACTCATGAGGTCAGGTGTCCAGGGAACAGCTAGTTCCACTGCTAAAGATTGAGGCAATGTAGGTGTTGAGCACCTCAGCCTTTTCCTCATCCTTTGTTACTATGTTTCCCTCTGCATCCAGTAAAGGATTTTCCCTAATCTGCCTTTTGTTGGCAATGAATTTATATAAACAATTTTTATTATCCTTAAAAGCTATAGCTACATTGAGCTCTAGTTGTGCTTTGGCTCTCTTCATTTTCTCCCTGCATAGCTTCACTACATCTTTATAGTCTTTATAAGAGACCTGCCTCTTCTTCCAAAGGTCATAAATTCTCTTTTTGCTCTTCAGGTCCAGCCAAAGGTCCCTATTTAGCCAGGCCAGTCTCCCCACACATAGGGGCAGTCTGCTCCTGTGCCTGTGTCTTAAGACATCTCTTAAGGACACTGAGGTACTAAAACACATCCAAAGAAGGGCAATAATCTGTTGAGGGGCTTAAGAGTACATGTCTTATGAGAAGTGTCTGAGAGGTCTGGGGTTGTTTACCCTAGAGAAGTGTAGGCTCAATGTAGGCCATATCACTGTCTACAACTACCTACAAGCTCTAGAGAAGTTGGGGTTGGTGTGTTCAACCTAGTAACAAGCAACAAGACAAGTGAAAATGGGCTCAAGTTGCATCAAGGGAAGTTTAGATTGGATATTAGGAAGAATTTCTTTACTGAAAGGGTTATCAGGCATTGGAACAGCTTGCCCAGGGTAGTGGTGGAGTCCCCATCCCTGAAGGTATTTAAGAGTCATGTAGATGTACTGCTTAGAGACATGGTTAAGTCAAGAGCCTGTTAGTGTTAGGTTAGTGATTGGACTTGATTGTATTAAAGGTATTTTCCATACTAGGCAATTCTGTGATTCTGCTTTTATCCTAAATAACTTTAAAGCAGGGTCATTTTCTGGCCTGCTGTGGGTATGGATACATATAAATTCAGGAAGTATTTAAAGTAAATCACTGTCTCTGGCTAACTCAATAATTATGCTGATTGTTTCCACAAACTTGACATCATGTGCTGTTGCACAGGTTTATGTTAAGACCACACCAAGTTCAGACCACTTAGAAAATCGAGGAATATTATGGAACATCTTGTTAAGGGTTTACTTGGAGTGTTCACTATTCAGAGTGAAAGTCCCTCATGAGTAGTGTCCCTAAAGGGTCCAAACTAGGACCAGCAATATCTACTATCTTCATCAGTTACATAGACGGTGGGATTGAGCACAACCTCAGCAACTTTGTACTTATAACACCAAGCTGTGTGATGCAGCTGATAGGCTTGAAGGAAGAGATGACATCCAGAAGGATCTTGAAAGGCTTGAAAAGTGGGCCTATGTGAACCTCATGAAGTACAACAAATCTATGTGCAAGGTCCTGAACCTGGGCAACCCTGAACAATCAATACAGGCTGGGGCATGAATGGATTAAGACCAGCTCTTTAGAGAAGGACTTGGGGGTACTGTTGGATGAAAAACTAGACATGAGCTGACAAAGTGTGCTCACAGCCCAGGAGGCCAAACATATCCTGGGCTGCATCAAAAGAACTGTGGCCAGCAGGTCAAGGGAGGTGATTCTGCCCCTGTACTCCACTCTCATGAGACCTCACCTTGAGTACTGTGTCCAGTTCTGAGGCCCCCAGAGCAATAAAGACATGGACCCATTGAAGCAGAACCAGAGGAAGTTAACCAAAATGATCAGAGTGATGGA
The DNA here is from genome assembly GCA_013399075.1 of Chloroceryle aenea. Lineage (NCBI taxonomy): Eukaryota > Metazoa > Chordata > Aves > Coraciiformes > Cerylidae > Chloroceryle > Chloroceryle aenea. The sequence continues at coordinate 8,065 of VWZY01010271.1, forward strand.
TCATCTCACCTGTGAGGAAAGGAGGAGACATCTGAGATTTTCAGCCTACAGAAGAGAAGGCTCTGTGAAGATGCTATTGCAGCCTTTCAGTATATAAAAGGTACTTACGAGAAAGATGGAGAAAGACTTTTTAACAAAACTTGTAGTGAGTGACAGGATAAGGGACAAGGGTTTAAACTGAAAAAGGGTGATTTTCGATGAGATATAGGAAGAAATTTTTTACCATGAGTGTGGAGAGACACTGGAACATGTTGTCTAGGGCAATTGTGGATGCTCCATAACTGGAAGTGCTCAAAGCAGGTTGGATGGGGCTTTGACAAACCTCATCTAGTTAAAAATGTCCCTGCCCACCCAAACCACTCTATCATTCTATGAAAGAAATGGAGGTACACAAGAAGTAAATTCTAGGGAAACACAAGCAAGACTAAGGATGATGAGAAAAAGCAGAGGAAAAAATTATCAAAACCTCTCACACTTAAAAAAAAATCTTAACTAAAGCTAAAGATAAAATGAGTGTTATCTTAATCATAAACTTATTTAGATTATTTAGATTATTAGTATCATGAAACTGGAGCTTTAATGGTTGAATGAAGATTCTTAATTTTCATTTTGTTACATAGTTGGACTTTTTTAACTGTCAAAAATCAAGACAAATATCAATCCTACACAGGTTCTGTTTAAATCTGTGTGGATTATATGCACTTGGTTGTGTTCATGTATGAATATAAGACAGGACAGGAAGGCAAACAGCAAATAAAATCCAATTTTTTTTTTTTTTTAATCTTAATTTCTGTATCTTTTGTGCTTTTACTTAAGAGGGAAGAAGTTAATAATCTACACTTTCTGCAGATTTGAAACCTGCTTTTACATGTCTCTAACTAGAACAAAACCATATTTCAAAACAGAAAGAGAAAAAAGAAAGTAACATTGGGAGAATGCATAAAATGGAACAAATAAGTATTTAATAAAATACAAAGATTTTGTAATTGTTTGCATGTTATAAAATTATATTGATCTATTGTATTGTGCTTATTAACAGCAAAAAAAAATGGAATATAGCAAAGCATAGGAAAATATAAGAGTCATCATTTTGGTTAAGACTGCGGAAATTGTGAAATTCTTTTTACACTGTTGTGCTTTAACCCCTACTGGCAACTAAGCACCACACAGTTGATTGCTCACTCACCTCAGTGGGATATGGGAGAGAATCAGAAGAGTAGAAGTGAGGAAACTCAGAGGTTTAGATAAAAAAACATTTAATAATTAAAGCAAAAGCCATTTGTGCAAGCAAAAGAAAACACAATTCATTCACTACTTGTCATGAGCAGGCCAGTGTTCAGCCATCCCCAAGAAAGCNTCAGAAGAAACCAAAAAAAGGACCTGAGTCAAACTGAGCAAAGCTGGAAAACTGGTCCAAGAGGGCAAAGACAGAGGGAGACCCTCCTGATCCCTCAGCTTTATACCGAATATGGTGTATATGGGTTGGAATACCTTGTTGGTCAGTTTAGANGATATCTTCACTTCAGGCATTGCCTTCTCCCTTATTCTTCCCCCAGATTTATATATTGAGCATGACATTATATGGTATGGGCGGTCCTACCAGCTGTGTTCTCTCCCAACGTCTTGTGCATCCCCAGTCCACTGGCTGGTGCAGTGCTGTGAGAAGCAGAAAAGGCTTTGACTCTGTGTAAGTTGCTGTTCAGCAGAAACTAAAACATCCCTGTATTATCAACACTGTTTTCAGCACAGTCACGGTTTATGATCAGGGCATACCACTAGACCTGTAATAGACACTCTCTGATAACCCCCCTCCCTCTCCAAAGGGGAAGAGGATAAGGGAGAGAGACTCAGCAATTAGNAGAACTGAACTGAAAAGGAAAATCATTGAAAATAATTAGTTCTGTTCTCACTCAAACCAGGACAATCACAAATCCAAAACATAACCCCATAGCTACTATGAAGAAAATTACTGCAGGCATAAGCAAGCAGCACATACATGCACTGAGTACATACTATGTTCTGAGGCTGAAGTTCAATCAAATGGAGAAAAGTGAAAAGTGTGTTGTGCTATAAAAGATGTATTTTAGAAGCAAGTACAGTTTTAGAATTAAATTGTAAAAAGACTATAGTTTTTATGCTTACTTTTTCTACAAATGTAAACTAATCTCTTAGTAAAAAAAAAAAAAAGTAAAAAATAAAAAAGTAATGCAAGCCTATAACTGTCATGAGAACAACTTCCATACAAAAAAAGAGGGACTTGAAGCCCTTTTTGTGATCTTAGGAAACAAATTTGACTTCTGTGGATGAAATCCTGGCCTCACTCATTGAGGTGAAACTGCTGTTAAGTTTAGGATTTCTTTTGCAGTGTCCAACTTCTGCATCTGCATGCTGGAGATAAAACTAATTCTACACATCAAAGGGATGGTAAGAGGCTTAATTCATTAATTGTTCTAAATTGCTTTGAGGTCTTCAGATAAATACTGTGTTGTTATTAACTTCATTCAATTTATGAAAGCCAGTAGTAACTGCTCACACCAGGTATAGCACACAGTTGCAAAAATTAACATTGCTAATTAAGTGTTAGAGACCTGACTTCCTTCCCTCCCTTGCCCTCTGGATTTGGCTGTCTGTGCTCAAGGCCAGCTCTGATCTGGTTCAGCTGTGGGACCCAGGGTCAGAATTCTGGGAAAAGAGTCTGGAGAGATATATGAAGGACAAAGAGAAACAACTCTGCTAGTGTTTCCTGTGAATTTTCAGAAACTTCTTTATTCAGACTCCATTCGCTGGGAGTTCTGCAACTTTGTGGACTGTAAAAGAATTACCAGTGTCAGTGTAATATAAGATATATCCATGATATTAAGAGGACCAGATCTTGTAACATCGTTACAAGATTTTCTACTATATTGTTTTTGGGCACCAAACAGCTGGAAGCCTATTTTCCAGGAATACCCAGTAGAGATACAGTCCTGTAGTAATTGATTTGAAAACAGATGGACTTTAGAAGTAATGAAATTAAAGAGTAATACAGCATGCAGGTACAACCCGAACTGTTACCTTACTCTCTTCTGGTAGCTGAAAACAAGTTTACACGTTCATCATGTAACAGATGATGCTTTTTTTCCTCATAATAACAAAGATCTTTGTATATGAACTGGACTTCAGACATCTTCCTGTGAAATTCACCAGGACAGCAGAAGACCAAGACACTGATGTTTTTTTATTTAAGATCAAGCACCAACTCATATCTCTGCTTTACTTCAGGTGCCCAAATGTACTGCAGCCCAAAGAACGAACGCTTTGAAGGTCCTTCTATTGGCAATAACAGCAAGGTAACATTAAAGTTTATAAAATAACTTATTCCCTTTTCCAGTGATAGGAATCTCATCAGATCAAAACAGATTCTAATACTAATGAAATTGAAATTCTGCATGTTCTTTGAAGTAGTGACTACAAGCAGGAGCTACAACCAGCATTCATGCTTGTTGGCTCTTACGTGAACACACTAGCTGTAACACAACTTGATCTCAGTGACAGTCCATTATTCCTATTATATATTTCACAGAAAGTTTATAACTTGGTGAGGTTCAACCACTAAAACATTACAGATAATATTATTTTTTTTTAATCACAATCCTCACCAGTTAAGCTACATGAAGAACAATGCTGTGCATATCATAAGGCAGTCTTTACATTGTCCCTTACTCTGGCACTGCCCTGAATACACAGCAGCAGCTGCCAATATCTGTGAGTTTCCTGCAGGATGAGGCAAATAATCCTTTTAGTATACTGATTAACTCACTGCAAAGGCATAGCATCTTAATGCCGTGATTTAAAGGGCTCCATGTAAATCCAAATTACCTTGAATTTGTAGCTTACTTGTAAAATGGTCATCATAGCAGAAGAAGATGATGGTGCTTAAAATGATTTAAGATGCCCTTCTTTAACTGAAAATTAAAAAAAAAAAGCAACCTGTGCAGTGATCATTTAAACAGATATATGATTATTTTTAATTATCAAGTTGTTTTACAGGTTTTGACAGTAATCTTTTCAGGTGATATTTGCCAGAATGTCAATATACATGAGAATTCAGCTGAGATATTTGTAAACTAATATCACACATACAACAGATTTAAGGTATTTTGCATGTAGTTACCATTGTTTCTCTTCTGACCACATTGATCATAATTATTCTAGGTACTGAGCACCTCCCTAAGGTCCAGATTTTCCTAGCTTTCTTTGGCTTTAGATCTCACACTTCTCTGGAAGAACATGACATTTCAGAAGAATCAGTTCTGTGATTTTTCCTATAGCTCCATGCACTAGCCAGCACTGTCCTTTACCTGAAATACATGAGCAGGAAACATTTATTTCTTTGCAGACAATACTCTTCAATTTTTACTGTTTTCTCTGTTACTTTTTCACTTTATAATCTGTAAATTATTTTTGTCTCTGTATATCTGAGGAGCCCCGAGTATTACAAGAAATCATCTAAAATGGGAGTATTTTTGGAGAGAAACAATTTTCTTATTAACAGCCAGGGCAGCAGCAATGACTGAGGTCTTTACAGGAAACAACCTCACACAGTTTTGCTTTCGTACCATTTGGAGCAGGTCAGCCTGGCAATGATAAAGAGTAAATTACTTTTTTTTCTTCAACTTCATTTATCAAAGTCCTGCACCAACATCAATCCTCCAATAGTTGGCTGAGCCAAGTTGAAAGCCTTCTCTCTGCTGCACTGTCAATTAGGCTTATTAACCCTTTGTACTGAAACTGTCATCTCCTGGACAAATCCCAGAGGATGCCTGTCCTATATTATCAAGGGGAATATGTTTTTTCCTTGAATTTCAGTGAAAAGAGCAGGATTTTTTAGATAGTTAGTGTTCTGTGGTCTTCAAAGAATTCTAACTTCCATGCCTATTATTCAGTTTAAATGATAATTTCTCTATTGACAATTCATGCAGAGCCACTGGGTGGATGATGAGGGTTTTTTTCTGAGATGAACATGTTATGAGGAAATATTCTGGCAAAATTCAACTACTTCATAATCCATTAAAAAATGTATCTGTCAGTTTCATACACTGTGCAATACATTTAATGCAGGCTTTAACATTATTATTTCTCATTCACAAGTTTGAAAATGGAGGTACAGAGGATACCCTTCCTGCGGGGGAACATGTCGGACAATCACACGCAGACCAATATGATCAGGTGAATGCCAGAGTATTAGCTACAGGGTGTGGTTTATATAATCATCTCCTCTATGTTTATGCTACTTGTAACATTAGCATTGGCTAATTAATGTAAGCTCACTCTTAACTGGTTATTATGCAGCAAGCAAGCAGAAAGCGTATGGCGGTGTACAGCAGCGTACAGTAGTGGTATGCGGCATACAGTGATCTCTTAACTCTCATGTGCTTCTCAGCATTCGGGAGTTGCCTGCTCTGTTCACTTACTCCCTTCTTTTCGCCTCCGAGAGTCCTTGACTGAGGCTTAGGCTTCTTCTGCTAAATAGGCCGGATTGCCTACATGTCCATTCCTTGCTCATAAATCCTCAACACCTTCCCACTTCCCAGCTATTCAAAAATTAATTCAGTAAAATCATTTATATGGCACACCAAGTTGACCAAAGAAATTATTCCAATTAAGTAATTGTCAGAGTGCCATGAAGTTATATCCACAGACAATTGTTTTCATTAAATTTTCAGAATTATACCTCTAAGTATCATCCAAAGTATTTGACTGTTAAAAGAATGTTCTTAAATGAGGCTGACAATATGGAAGCTCAAATATAAGCAGGACTGTTGGTGAAATGTAGGCCCCACAGAGGAATGCATACATCATGAAAAGAGGGAAATACTTGTCTTTAAGTTTAGAAGTCCATATAAAAATGAGGTCAAATGTGGCCATTCGATTCTTTCCACATGTGTAGCAGTAAACTTCATTCTCACAAGTTACAATGGCTTATCAAACCAACTGGATCATGCTAATAAAAAGTACTGATAGTTATAGTAAAAGAACTATGTTGTTACTCACATTACAACAGAGTAACCCACTAGAAGCAAAATACCCTTACCACAATTCCTCTCACAGAAGGGGGTAACTTCTCAAAGTGCATCAATTACTAATGCTGAAGACATAGCTGACTCCTATTGCAGCAATTAAATATTAGCAAACAGTTGGGCTTTTTCTGTGCAGTAGTGGGGAAATCTTATCCCATTCTACTGAATTTAGTGGTTTCTAGCCTGGGAATATGAAGTAGTTCTCAACCAGGGAGCACAGCTGTAATATACTTTTAAAAGATAAGCTCGCATAATAGATTTAATAGACAATACATGTTGGCCTCATTTTAATCACTGAATCAAAATAATTTTTCTTGGAAAGTATAACCACTAAAAGCTACCAACAAACATTCAAACCAAATAAATCATACAAATACATATGTAAAACTGGTAACCAATTGCAAAAAGAGCAATACAACAAATGTGTATCATAAATGCTGTACCAGTTCAAAAAATGCCCCTTTCATAAGAGTGTATGCTCTGTTTTTTGCCCAGATACTTTTGTAAACTTACTGTGTATAGTATTGAAAGGATGTATACTATACTCCCTTTACTTCAGAAATGAGTCATTTTACTGGAAATGAAATATATGACTTTCAGAGCTTTACAAATACTGTAAAATTTCATACAGTTTAAATCCGTCACAACTAATTTCTGTAACAGGTTGTATTTTTTGATACACACTGGAATTTTTATTATAAATTGAGTGATAGGTACATGAAAGCGAATATAACAGTTTAAAGCTCTTTCTAATATCTGACAAAAAAAAAAAAGTAAAATGAAATGCACGGCTAGCATACACATATAATAAGAAAATAAAACTTTGACGATTATAGTGTTGTAGCTGTTTTTCTGACAAACAATTTTGTGATTTATTTATTTAAACTAATATTCATACCATTATAAGGATATCCACAGAGAACACAGAATACCTTTATTCATGGTCTCTAATCTGTAGTACAGGAATAGCATTACATAAATTGTTTTCCTGTTAGCTTTTGCAAAACTCACGTACTGTGCCTTTTAAAATCTGGGACTTCATGAAACTGACTCTTCATGCTGCTCATGAGCATATAGTTCAGTGGAGTTGCATGGCATCAGTGGATATTAATTTCTGTGCTGGTAGCAGTTTGAAATTAGAATTTTTCACAACCGGAGCATATAATTCTGGCAAAAGTCTTGTCTAAACAGTGGAAGAACCAAGCTCATAGGAACAGTGTCTACCTCTCTTTCTGCCTGCCTTGCTCTAAGGAAAGTAGACACAACGTGTGTATACTTTCCCAAAAGATCAGTATTTACTAACAAAAGAATCCTTTGCCAGCAGGGAAAACACTACTAGATAACTCTAAAGATGGTACACTTTTGATTTTTTTTGGTCAACATTTTTTGTTTCTACCTTTTCTTTGAGAACATAAGGGGACCTCATTGACCTCACTGACATCTGGTCAAGGTACATGCCAGTTAAAAGAACAACAGAGACAATTATCTGTGAATTTCTTGGTTTAGATATAGAGAAAACCTAGGATTTAATTAGTCTGGTGTGAGAAACAGAAGGGGAGGAGGTGTGACTCAGATTCAAGCTGGACACCCATGTCAAACTAGTACTTATCTTCTGCAGCTGGTCAGATGAGATGAACTATCCAGGTAAACAAAGTGGGTGCATGTGGTCTGTGTGCTCTAGAGTGAGAACCGTGTATGTAAATATCTTAGTACAGATGTGGTAGCAGAAGAAAAGAAAAAAAGAGTGCAGCTGGGGAGTGCTAGGGCTAGACCATGTTCAACCTCTTCAATCACGTATTTCTTAGCATGTAATATGGACCTTGTTTATGCCCACTTACTGCTTCTTACCGGTGAAACAAATGATGGTAGCGATTCTGTGGCTAGAACCAGCCACATATATGCTGGAACTAAAGTAAAATGTTTGTGAGGGGACAAGGAAGGAAGAGAAGTCAATGTCCAAATAACAGAATTGACAGTACCTTAGCTACAGTTTGTAAAGTAGAATTTTAAAAGTTACCAATTTTCTGGAAAGCAAAAGCCTGGAGTGCTTTAAAACCCATAAGTAGTAGAGATTTCTTCAAAAAGAATTGAACCAAATAGCAAGACTACTGTATCTGTCCGTAGAATTCTGCTGACTACATGAATTCAGTTGAATTTAGTTAAAATGCTTTTATTTCAGTGTTAAAGATTTGTTTGGCTGGCTATGGTTTTAATCTCTCTTCCTGAGATTGTCTTAATCTGTAGAGAATAGATTTGAAAGCTGTGAGAAAACCACATTCTCCCATCACTTGTAAAATTATTAAGATATTCCCAGTAGAGTCATAGCTGTCCATCCTGATACTATCTTTTTAATATTACAATGCTTTGCCCTTTTGCAGATCAGTGGGAGAGTGAAAAGGAAGTGACTGCTGATGCGAGCAGATGAGCTGAAGGAGACAGAAGGGGTCCCCAGCCTGAAAGAAGAAATTTGTTGAGGTAGACAAATTACATTGGTGATACCTTTTCAGACATGAAGTGTTGGGAAGGGAAAGCTGAGTAGTCAGAATCATTGTTAGGGAACAGGGAGAGTGAAGCTGTGTGCAAAAGAGTTAGAGCTGAACGGTGTGGGAAAGGCAAAGATGAAGGAACAGTTTTGATAAGCCAGGCTGAATAAGGCCTTGTACTGTGAGGAAAAGAATAGATATTGAGAGATGAAGAAATAATATTTTAGAAGAAGCAAGGAAAATATTGCTATGAGCACTGTGTGATGAACTCTATATTTTGTACTGTCTGTTCTCAGCTCTGAGTTTCTGGATGACTGGATCAGAGTGAGACTCCTGAAGGACAGGGAGCAATTGAGTTGGTTCATTGGGAGCAAACGTTTTAGGGGCTGTAGTGCACAGCAGGGAAAGGAGAGAAGGAGGAACCTCAGAGAAGCAGCTTGTTAGACCTCAGAGATGGCTGAAGGACCAATCTGGAAAATGTTAAGTTTGCTACAATTTGGGAAATTGTTAAGTTGCCTAGAACCACACCTGGAAGCAAAGACATTATGGACAGGGCTAGCTATAAACCCTTCTTTATTTCTGCTCAATCTGGTCTATACTGAACTTTCTCTATTTGAAAAGTTAATTACTCTTCTATAATGTAAGCATATTTTTCTGAGGTTAACGTTTCTGGTCTTCATTGGGGGCTCACTATGGGGTATCTATGTCAAAGGTGTGATGACTCAGGTTACAGTACGTTTTTGAAAGACACCGAGTTTACAGCAATGGAGAGCAAATGTGGGTGGGAAGAGTGGAGACAGGATGGAATAGAAAAGGTGTGCTTTTTTGAGAGCTATGATCCTACCTGGAGATTCCATGGTGGAGGTCATACTGTGAATTCAAATAGTGTGGATCCTAAGTACAGTGACTTTGTTTAGTGAGATTTAGACCTCAATTTTATAACTCTGCATTTACATTATTGCTCACTTGTTACTATGCTGAATTGATGTGAACACAATTTTCTTTCAGTAGGGTCTGTCAAATGTAGCTGTATAAGACAAAGCTGTTCACTGTGAACATCAAGGTTTGATCCCCTGAGTCATCTGTCACCAGTATCAATTACCATACCAACACAGTATCAGATAGTTACATATCACAGTACCATCTCAGGTTTTTGCCTCAACTTGGTCTCAGGGTCATTGTTGTGACATTTCAGATAATTCTTTATGTAGTTTGCTTTAAAATTCTTTATGTAGTTTGCTTTTAAAAAATGGTGGCTATTACAACTCAAGAAGCATTTCCTCTGTTCACCTATTTGTTATATCTAATGTAGTACAGCGTAAAATAATGTTTTTATAACTATGGATTTATGAGCAAAAATCTTTACAGTATTAACAGAAAGGATGTGCATAAATTCCCTTGTGCACTGATGGCATTACATTTCCCAGAATGTATACGTGTTGCATGTCATTTGGTGCTTTGCTTGGCTAGAATTCTTTCAGCCATTTCTTCAATCCTCTAAAATCCAAGTCATTAATGTATCATCACACGAGCAGGGAGATATTTCTGAAAAACTTTCGCATAGTTACTGTTGCTAGGTAAATCACTCCCTTGGCATCCATGTATTTAGATATGCTTCTCACTTCCTTTGTCTCAGATCTGACACAGTGACATGAATTTGGGGGCGGGGATAAGGAGAGATGCGTGCAGCCAAAGCAACTACTGAACTGTGAGAATAAAAGAAAAAAAGTTAATTTCTTTAGGGTGTTTTCAATATATTTTAATTATATCTGGACAGGACTTACTCATACATCAGCTGGGTATTTCTCAAGTGCAAGAATAAAGAACAGCAGTTACAGCTAAAAAGGTATTTAAGTGTAGGTCATTTCTGACACTACTTGATTGTTGAGAATTGTTGATATCTGTGGGTGGTGAATGAGAGAGGGAAACCTTTCTTTCATAAAGGGAATACTAGATCGAGTTGACCTTTGATATTCCACAACAGTCATCTAGACATTATCCTCATAGCCTTGGAATTAAACAGGCTCACAGTAGCATATTGGTTCTAATACTGACTTTCTGTACAAGGGTAAAATCCACACTTTGTGAATGTTCAATGTACTTTTAACTACACAGGTGATATTTCTAATGGATAAATTCGCATTCACAGAAAGTAAGATGAGTCTTACAGCTTTTATAGAGCTTTCTTAGACAATTCTTATTAAAAAGTACATCAAAACCTTAGGAATTCACTCTTAGTAACATGACTGTTCTATATATGGTAGTGGAAAAAAATATTTTCTGAAACTAATAGATAAAATAAAGGTACACTTCTAGAGCAGCTCATCATTAAATAATATTTTAATGAAAACATGACAAGGCACTTCATGGGATGTTGATCTTGTTTCCTCAAAGTCTTTCTAATTTAATTTCAGAAGCAAGAATACACATTGAGAAACTTGGCATGTTTGATTAGATGAGTCAAAAATATTCTTAGTAAATAGGATTCTTTATGTCACTGGGCAATAAATCCCTACAATGGTAAAAGACTCAGAGAAGATGGCAAGGAGGATGTGCCCATGAAGCTCAGGGGATAATGCAGGGTATGATTGACCACAGCTGTTAAACAGAAGCTGACTGTATCTCAGCACAGTGGGAACCAGACAGTAGCCTTCATTTTAGAGAAGCAGTCATCAAAGGTTCAGTGGATCAACTGGTGGTGTAAAAGTTTCTCCCTGGGTTCATTAAAGGGCTGTGAATGTATCCTCCAGTTGGCCAGATCAGCATGGAGGAATTGAATACCTGACTCAGGACAACACATAGTATAAAAACTAAACAACTAACAAAAGTATTTCAAAGACAACAATGGGCATGAGCTGGCTTCAACTGCCCATCAACTGGGGTCAGCCAGCATCATGATGGTGAGCATATTATAATCACCAGTAATTAGACTTCATTGGTATTGTGATTGAACCGTGTACTGCAGTTGTTATTTTATTCTAAGTGAAACTTATTATGGTTTCAGTATATTTTGTATCACCCTGATAAATCAGAAATCCCATATCACAAATCCCATGTAATCAAACAACAAAAAAGTGATATTAACAATTACACTCCCCATTCACGGAATACCTAGAAGAACCTAGTCAGAGAGTATTGGACTCTGACACTCTGATTACCTACCTATTAGATATTTTATTTCTCTCTGTTAATTTTCCAATTGGAAATGTTTGAATTTTAATTATGTCAGTAATTTAATGACGTAATTAAAATACTGACATACACACGTGTTATATCTTTAACTCTATGAATTAGAAATGCTAATTAAACATAAGCCACATACTTCAGTATTTTTCTTCATGATATCTCAAGATGACATTTTTAAGGAATCAAAGTTCTGTTGTCAGAATTTTTGTTTCTGCTTTCTCACTGTCTGCATTTATCTTCACAAGCTGCCCATCTACAAGATAAAATTAGGTAACTTTTCAATGTTTTCACATGGACTATTATTTTTTCTCTTTGAGTTTTAATGTCTCTGATACAAGAAGTACCTCAATTTTAGGTTATTTAGGGTTATTTTAGCCTTAATGATTAAAGACAATGTAACCTTCCTAAACTGAATCCTTTAATTCAGGGGCTTTATCCACTGCCAAAGGAAAAGCTTAAATTAAACTGGTGTAAGACGCACACACACAAAAAAGAAAAAGCAACTGAATAAATAAATGTCCATTAATTTCAAACTGGTTTGAAAAGTGATGCTGCCTAACTTATATGGGAGATAAAATACTTACTGATTTTTTTAAAGTAACAAGAAGGAAAGAAGATTCTTTAAAATTAACCCTTCAACATTTTCTGCAACACATGATATTTCATATTACAAATAAGAATAAAAAAATAATTAAAAACAACCAAACCAAACACACACACAAAAATTTAAAATGTAAAAATAAATTAATACTAATAATAAAAAAACACACATAAAAAAAAAACAGACAAACAAAACAACAAAAAAAGAACCAACCAATCAAACAAAACCCCTGACCCTAAATTCCCATTTGAAGTTTGTAAATCTTCCTGGGATCTTCAAAAACCCACAAACTTATCAGCAAAAGATGTTTCCTACCTTCCTTTTCCCTCTCCCAGACTACCCTTTTTTAAAGCCTTTGGTTTGTTATTACTAAAGGGCAATCAATTCTAGATTTGAATGGAGCTAGGGACAACATCATGATAATACGTGTATGCAGGAAACAGCTCTGAAAAGCTCCCCTCAACCTTCACTCTCAACACAGAGCAGAAGCCACCTGCTTCAGGCTCACAGCTGGGCAGTACCCAGCTCCTGTGGGGTGACTAGAAAGTAGTCAGTGATCATTCACCACAAACACCAGAACTCCTAGTTGTCACAAGTATTCCAGGGCTCATCAGGAACCAACTGTAAGCTCCACTGGTTTGAATTTTTTTTTTCACTTCATGTGTTCTTAATGCATTAGTAAAGCCTATAATCTCCATATATATATTCTTCACTGAGAAATGCCAGTTGGGATTTAAGGTATTTTGAGTCCAATATGTTATTTCTGTTGGATGTGGTGACCCTGTAAACCACTAAAGGTTACCTACCACTTGTTCCAACAAATAATAAAAAGTCAGTCTTCATCTTTGGCAAACAAGAATCACAGAGAGGTCATAGAGAGGTCTCCAGAGTTTGAAAATCCTGTGTTATTATTTATACAGAGGATTGATAACTTTTAAAATGGACCTTAATTTAGAAGACAGGACTCTAGAGTATTTAATTCCTTTGATGAACACTTTCAAGTCCTCTTAATAATAGCAAGCTAGAGAAAGAATTATAATGGTATCATAACAAGTTGTTCACTTTGTATCTGTGGCTACTTAACAGGCTTCATTAGGAGCACAAAAAACAGCTTTGTACTACAGTAAACACAATTCAGTTTACATAAGAGGAAATAAAAAGGAATAGAAAATAAAGTAATGTCTGCAGAGACTGCATCATTCATGACCTTTGGGAAGAGGCTTTATAGCAGTATCTGCCAGGAATTTTGTAGGTACAGATGACCCTGCTTTAGAGTAAGGGAATGAAATACAAGCCCTCATTTACAGTATTTCAACAAACAGCTCTCAGGAACTGTAATACAGATTTTCCAACAGCAGAGCAAAAGAAATATGAAAAGATAAAAGCTGGGTTTGATTAGAGTGACATGTGCCAAGTGACAAGAGGTAACAGTATTTGGCTTTTAAAAAGTAGTGTGGCATTAATCCTTTATAACGCTTTTAAATGTGTATAACAACTCTCATCTCAGAGGACTTTGTGCATTATTCAGTGCATCACTGGAAAGGAGTTTCTTCTGAATTGGCCCATGGCAAGGACAGCAAAAGCATCTAATACAAGTGAAACCCTGTGTTGTTCAAATTTATTTATTTATGTATTTTATTATTATTTTAGAATCCTCCAACATGTGCTGTCCATGGAATGGAAAGTATCTTGCAGGCATGAAATAAATAAACTCTGCTCATATGTTTATGTTTGGATTCAAGGATATTATTTAGTATTTGTTCTTGCTGTAGGAGTGTTCATCATAAGTTGTTTGCAGCTATGCTAGACTTAAAAAGATGTTTTTTTTTTCTTAACTTTAAACCAAACATAGTTTAAACAGAAGAACTGAAAACATAAACCACAAAGACATTCATGAATGCTCTAAGAATGGGCAATCACTGAACACCAGCTGTGCACCTCTGTGGAGTATTTCTGTAGCAAACCTGAGTTTTAAGAAGGGTTTTCACTGTGAATGCCATATTGGTTGTCCATTTATTTATGGAACTTGCCATAACCAAGGAACAGAATGTCAGCAAAAGCAAGGGTACTTCTTAGAAAGAAAACTGTTAAATTGGCAGTAAAGGTTCTGCATTGCTGAAGTGGAAGAAAGAATCAATATCCCAGTAGTCTGCAAGAAATGCTGGGTAGAATACACTGTGAGAAGAAAAGCAGTTAAGTTCGACACATTTGACAATTCCAGGCCTGGGGATTTCTCCTTAAACAGGGTATTTTTCATTGTATATAGAGGGAATTTCTTGAGATCAGAAAAGGAAGACGGCAGTACAGAAACCATTAACTACTGAAAATATTCTCCACAAAATCATTTGTTTGAATAAAGAATCAAGTCTGACTTGTCAACTTGCATCTATTTCTTTAGTCTGCTCTTGTGTATGATCTACCCTACATATTACCTCTTTCTTCATGACTTTCAGTTTCCCAGTTTCATACAATTCCTCAAATTCTTCCTTTATCTCCACATTTGCCCAGTGGATAATGAATGCACATGCAACTGCCTAGTGAAGAGGATCCATGTTGGTTTTGGGGCTTTGGGTTTTTCAGGGACTAGGGATAATTGCCCGGACAATGGAATAAAACCATCTGTTTCTTTTACCGTTTACTTACCTATACTTATAATTACATTTTCAAAGCACTTTATAGTCAACTGGCAGTTATCCTTACTTTTGTGGGAAAAGCTAATGTTGTTATTCTAGGCTTACAAAAGCAAAAAGAAATGGTCACTAAGTAGGATTGACTCTGCTGAGTGCTTCTGTGTCTTTCTGTGTTTAATTACAGGAGTAGTGACTTTGATTCTCTCCTAAAGACCCATATTAGTCAAAATAAACATTACCTAGAATGAATGAAAGAACTCTCATTGACCTCTTGTTGTCTTCGCTATAAGACAGAGTGTATGAATAAAATCCACAGGTGACCTTATCTCTCTGCCTAAAATGGCAACACAGGTAGCAGATAGCATACATATATCTGCAAATAAGGACCATACTCATTTACACTATTTTGGAAAGTTTGATTTGGGGTTAGGAAGCTGTTGTATAATCACATTTCATAAGTGTTTAATATGAAAATAGCAGTTTTGGCACATTTTCAGATAATATTTTTCTGTTTCATTGATACTTCTTTTTGTGAAGTTGCTGCAGGCTAATCTGTTTTTCTTAGATGTCACAGATTGTTGTGGGGTTTTTGTTTTTTTCTTTTTTTTTTTTTAGTTTTTACCACTAGAACTATATTCATCCCTTAATCTGCACCCATATTCATTTTTATAGCACCTATTTAAAAAATGTCTTATTAACATACACCCCCTTGTGCCTCAGTTGAATTTCCACAGAATATGTGGCTTAGAATCCTCCTTTTAACATGTAGAAGCCTTGGTAAACTTCTCTTCAATGTCATGTGGTGCTCTCAATTAAAAATTGCCAATAAGTTATTATCTTTTGAATCTTTACTAACACTAATTGTAGCAAACGTTACCATTCCACTCATTGTTTGGGTTTGTGTCTGTTTGTCTTGTGATGTATAAAATGTACATTCTGAGTTCCTCTCAGAAAAGCCGAGGATTTCCTAAAGCAGAGTATCAGGATGTATTACATTAATTTCTTGACCTTGGGAAAAAAAGCAGACCATAGTGAGGTCCTTGACAATTATCAGATACTGCTTCTTTCACATGTACATTCACATGACCTGGATATTCTCTGAGGATGTTTAGAAATGGCAGAATTGTGAACAGATTTTACTACTAAACAGCCCCATCTTCTAGTCACTCTGATTAAAAGTAGGGGGAGTTTTGAGTGGGCAAGGATTGGAGGGTCAGGTCCACAGTGTTAACAAAACAGTGGTGGAGAATGAAAGTACTTAATGACACAAACATGTCTGAAAACTCTGCCATCATTGTGTTCTTGACTGAAAAATATTCTCAATGAACTGCCAGGCTTTTTATAGGGGCACATGAGCCAGGAAAGGCCAAAGTCTGCCCTTGATTTGTGTGTGCTCCAGTGGAGTCTGGCCACAATCAGGTCAAAGTGTTTCTTTTAGCAATGCACTAGACTTGGAATCACAGAATCATTTCAGTGGGAAAAGACCTTTAAGATCATACACTCTTATCTGCAAACTGAACACTGCCAAGTCTACCACTACACCATGTTACTAAGTGCCACAGCACCTCCAGGGTTGATGACTCTACCATTTCCCTGGGCAGCTTCTTCCAGTGCATGATAACCCTTTCAGTGAAGAAATTTTTCTTGATATCCAACCTAAACCTCACCTGGTACAACCCAATGTCATTTCCTCTTGTCACTTCTTACTTGGGAGAAAAGACCAACACTTACCTTGCTACAACTTCCCTTCAGATAGTTATAGAGCGCGATAAGGTCTCCCTTGAATCTCCTTTTCTCCAGGCTAAACAACCTCAGTTCCCTCAGCTGCTCCTCATAAGACGTGTTCTCTAGAAGCTTCTCCAGCTTAGTTGCCCTTACCAGAACCTTAATGCCCTTCTTGTAGTGAGGGGTCAAAAAACTGAACATAGTGTTTGACATGTGGCCTCACCACTGCCAAGTACAGGGGGACAATCACCTCCCTACTCCTGCTGGCCACATTATATCTGATACAAACTAAGATGTTATATTGGCCTTCTTGGCCACTGGGGAACACTGCTGGATCATATCTAACTAGCTTTCTATCCTGGGGATGAACCATCTGAGTCATTACCTCATCCCTATATTTCAATAACAAAGAGGAAAGCCTATACATATTTTCTGAAGTCTACAAGTTTAAGTTAAATCTGCTTAATTATGTTAAATCCAAATAAACATACAGAATAAATTTTTCCTTGCTGACTATTGATAGTTAATGCGATTATGAAGATTGCTGTACTAATCTGGATGATCTGGAGCTGTGCAAACAGAACAAACAGCCGACATGCTTTCCTCGTGAGGTACTCTACAGAGGTGCCAGAAGACAAATACTGTGCACTTGATAGTGTTGGGAGGCTTTCTTATTTTCTCTTCTTCATGGTTTGACTTTATTTCATGTCATGATAAATATTTACATATAAAAAGTCAGAAACAGGGATGAGCTAAAATGTTTCTACAAGGATGACAATAGAGTCCTTTATCAATCTCTATTTTAGCAATCCATGAAAACTGCCATACTTATTTTAATGTGTATCCAAGGTTTAGGTAAGAGACAAGGGAATAAAACCATTTCCTGACAACTCAAGGTGATGTTGGTTAGATATGGAATACAGTTGTCAAATGAAGATACAGATGTCATTATCTGCACTAACATTTTTTGGTCATTCAGCATAGATGATCTGCAGTTTGTACAGACCCAGTTTTAGCAGGAAACTGAAACTGTATCAGGCTACAGAATTGCACTCATCAAAAGACAAGAACAACACACAGCCTCGTGTTTCGAGTAGACGTAAAAGCAGTATGGTCAGAATGCTGGAACAAAATATGTCCTGCTACTGTATGCATCCTTGTCACACTTAGGGAAGCTCCGCTTTCAGAAAATGGTTAAAGTTTTGTCAGTTTTAGCAATGTTAATACTGTTGTAGCAATGCCCTCTGGTATGTTTTATGGTGGATCATTTGTTTTAACCATACTTGTTTCTGTTTATCTACACTGATCAGCCTCACGCATTTAAAGCAGAATAATTCAAGCACACTCATAAAAGTACAACTTCACTGTTGAGGCAGTTATTGCTGTCTCAGAAATTTCCACTTAACTGGCTGTACTTTCTGAAATGTATTCTGTGCAATGCCCTTGTTACTACTGCAATATAATTTTGTTTTAAAGATGATGCATATTTTAAAAATTGTGCTATTATGTCTCATGATATTGACAAAATATCTTATACCGCTGTACTCTGCCATGCTTGCCTTCATGTAAGCCACGAGTGGGTACAGACCACTTTGCCTAATTTTTTTTTGTTTACTGAAGAAGCATTAAACATGATCTCTATGAAGAGCAGGTTTCCCATGTCATGCATGAAGGCTGAATCTCTTATCAGGATTGCTAGGAACACCAAGGAGCTTTCATCCTGGTCTAAGCATTTGAAGCAGTTATGTGAGCTGTTTGTAGGGTAGACACTTTTTCTAATAATATATATATCATCTATTTGAAGCCAAAGACACAGTTTGTTTGGTTTTTTAAAATTTGTGCTTCTGTACATTCTTCATTTGTGAAATCTAATAATCTGTCAATTTGTTTAGGGATTTGTTTTTCTGTGATTTTCAAGATCTGTTTATTTCATGCTTTTAGCAAAAAAAAAAAAAAA
>VWZY01010272.1:0-47452 GCA_013399075.1 Chloroceryle aenea
AGGTGACCCACTTAGTGGATGAGTCAAAAACTGTGGATGTTTTCTACCAGGACTTCAGTAAGGCTTTTGATACCATTCCCCACAGTTTTCTCCTGAAGAAACTGGCTGCTCATGGTCTGGACAAGTGTATGCTTCACTAGGTAACAATCTGTCTGGATGGCTCGGCCCAAGGAGTNAGAAGGACAATGAAGCTGTTGAAGGGGCTAGAGCACAAGTCCTGTGAGGAGTGGGCGAAGGAACTCAGGTTCCTGGAGAAAGGGAGGCTCAGGGGAGACCTTATTGCTCTCTACAACTACCTGAAAGGAGGTTGTAGCAAGGTGACGTTGGTCTGTTCTCCCAAGTAGCACATGATAGTCCAAAAGCAAATGGCCTCAAGTTGTGCCAGGGGAGGTTAGATTGGATATTAGGAAAATACTCTTCACCAGAAGTGTTATCAAGCACTGGAACAGGCTGCCCAGGGATATGGGTGACTGAGTAGCCTTGCAGGTAATTACAAGACACGGTAGACATGGAGCTTGGGGATATGGTTTTGTGGCGTACTCAGCAGTGATAGGCTAGTGGTTGGACTCACTGATCTTAAGGGTCTTTTCCAACCTAAATGATTACATGATTCTACGATATGCTAATCTGAGGGACAGAATCTCTTAGTTAGAAATAAAGTTCTACAGTTTTCTGTTCACTTGTTTATACTATTCGTTTGGAAACCTTTATGTCAACACTTTAAATGACATTGACATTAAATGTCAATGCAATATATTTCACCACTGGTGAAAGGTACACTATTTTTTAATTCAATATATGGACAAACTAAAATTTAAAAAAATAAGGACTGATCCAAATTTACTGACCTTGATATACCCCAGTCTGAAAAGCATCTCCACCACTTGTCTTCCCTTGTAGGCCATAGATCCATGATGAAACCCAATGCCCCTCAGTGCCATCATTTGCTGCAGAACATTTCCTCTCTCAAACCTAATTCGATGAAAAATCTTCCTCAAGGTCTGCAAATAAAGAGAAATGTTGAGTGTTAACCACAATCAGGTGTTGTTCATGAAAGAGAAATCCTCTCTGAGGAAGTTCCAAGCACTACAGAGAAACACAGCTGTTTATGATCTTCAGTGAACCTGAAGCCCACAGTATACAACTTACAGAACTGTAGATGTACTATCAGTAGCTTCATTATGACAACAAATCCAGGCTTTTCAGGACAATGCTGCATGCTGTAAGTTTTTTTCACCTTTTAAAAAATGCCATTACACCAGTTCCAGTTGTCATACCATGCAGCCAGAGGCAACCAGGCATGGCAAGCTTTCGTGTTCATGACTTTCCTACCCAAAACATGGCCTCACAACCATGTACTGTGTGCCACTATCACAGAACAAATTCCTAAGTAGCTATGTGAAGCTGATACTCTTGCTTTTTTTGTCACCACTGCTCGGTACCAACGTTTCATCTCACAACAGCTAGAAGCATCCCCTCCCCAAACTCAGAAATGGCACTGAATTAAGCTTTTCCAGTATTTTCTGAACTTCACTCTAGAGCTAAGTGCCATCTGTTCTGGAGTACAAGTTACTTCTTCACTACCTTTAGCCACGTGCAACTGTGGGAAGCAATGTTCCTTCCATGTTGACTGCCAGCAGTCCAAAAATGTCATTGGGATCCCAAGTTCCCAGAATAAGGAAGAATATGGAGGGTTTAAAAATGTTTCAATAAGTACACAAAGGTGCCATCAGCCCTATGTTGATGATTCAGAAAAAAAGGAGTCTGAGGGCTGAATCAAGTAACAGAACTGCAACGCTGACTGACCATGGCAATTAATCAATTGTACTATACATCCCAGGACTGCTCTTGCAAGGACAAGTCAGCATCTTTTATTGGCAGAATGAAAGTTATCCATAAATCTCACAAATGAAGTTATCTAAGAATGATACCTGGAATCAAATTTAAAAGGAAATATTCAGAATGTTTCATGAAGTCAACACATACTGTTATGAAGTACAACTGCATCACACACTACATGTGGATTATGTATTTATGCACAAATTCATGCATTTCAGACAGATAAAATCAAGACATGTTATAGTCATCAGTGAATAACTTACATCTTCATCTACTGCTTTAGGATCAGCATAAGTACACCCCGAAGGGACACCAGTTAGCCTTTTAAGTCTTTTCTCTAACTGTTGTTTTGTATCCAGAAGGACCACCATGCTCTCTGTTTTACTGGAGCTCAACTTTTTGGTATCCCTGTGTACAACACACAATGAAAAATACCGGGTTTGGGATTAACATACACTTCTCAGTTTTAAAATACTGAGTACTGAAAGATGCAGACTCATCTAAACTGTAAGCTCAAACACACAGGTAAGTAGGTGTGCTAATGTAAATTCACTGATAATGGTAACAGCCAGCTAACAGCTTCATCTGGTCATGTCTTTTATGTAAAACAGCAAGCAGCTCTGGGTGAAATAGAGAGGAGTAACTATGGTGATGTACAAACATGAAGGAAGCTGAAGACAGCAACTGCTAAGTTGAAGTCAGCTAAGTTCATTCTTTTGTGATGTTATGCCCGAAGAATGCACTGTAAATTGCCATGATTAAAAGGATAAAACCATAATGATTTACATTTCTGAGATTTCTGATGAAGTAACAACCATATTTTATTGCCAAATGCCTTATAAAACCCTATGATCACAAAATCAAGAAAACTCAAGGTTAACAGGGAAATAATACAGTACGGTCTAGACTCAAATTGCATCTCACCAGTCAGGTGAACCCGTACTTCAGAGACCCACCTTACACAACATCAGCAACACTGGTACCTTTCTGCTGCCTGACTGTACACGGGGTGCTGCTGACTGATGCCTGCCATACAACCGTTCCTACTGTGTGGGTGGTTAGAGCACAGAGGAGCAGGAGCTGCTGTGCTGCAGGCTGGATGAATGTGCTGCTGAATGGTACATACTTTTTAATCATGTAAATGTATAGTTCTATTACTTACTGAGGGTTGAATTTTCTTAGCATTTTATTCACTTTTCTTAGTTCATCTTTTAAACGTTCTTTTTCTCTCTCAGTGTTAGGGTCTTGTTTACTTCTTTGTTTTTTCAGCAAATTGAGTAATACACTCCTGGCTGCATCTTCCACTGAATTCATATTAAACCTTGATGTAAAAAATATATAATATGTTTCAGTTAGATGAATTCTAACAGAGTTTTTACTTACACATAATGCTGTTACAATAGTAAAAACGTATTGTTTCAGTTCTTGTTGCAGCAGGCAGATCCTGTTAACTAACACCATACAAGGTGTTGCCAACACATGGGGACCTTAGTCCATTAGAATATTCACAAGTCATTCAAATCAGGCAGTGACCAGCAACAGAGGTAAAAATTGAAGGACTTTATCCTTCTATCCAGAAAGACCAAATACAGATTTTAAAGCTAGAAGATAACCCTTCCTTAACTTAAGCTTTTCACAGCTTCACAGACAACAGAGCTCTAGAACACTCATTGTCATTTCCTTTTCCCCCTGCAGCCCCCCTTTGAAGCTCAGAATGAATGATCTCATTTCTCTCTACCACTGAGTTCACTCAGCCTTAAGGAGTACTAAATAGGAGCCAACTTGTTATTTTCCTTGGTGGCTCTAAGAAAAGAAAAGCAGACTCTAAGTCCTGCTTTTTCCCTACCAATGGCTATGATAGCAATTTGGCTTCTACAGCTCTGACAGCCACTGTCTCAGGAGTTTGCATTAATTCCATGCTAACATAACACATAATACAGGATGACTGCTTTGCAACCTCATTCATCAATAAAGCTTAGGGAGAAAAAGCTTACCAGTACCAACAAGGCACAAATATCAATATACCACTACAAGTCACTGTCTACTACTTGTGAGGGCTCCTCATCCCCTTCACCTCCATCACAATTTCTCAAGACTGGGAGATTTAACCAGAGAGATTTTTAATTACTTTTTAAAGATCTTGTCCCTTGTCTGACTACAAAGACACTGGAGAGGTCTACCCAGTGCTGTTATGCTGTACCTGTGCCTTAAAAGACCCTTAGATAACAGATGCCTGTGCCTCATCTCCCAGCCTTGACACCAGTAGGTTCTTCCTCCATGTTCACTGGTCTGGGATGTGTTCTTCTCTCGCCATGATCATTTAGCATTTGTCTAAGATATTCATACTTTACTTGTAGTCCTCTCTCAGACCAGTAAATCACCAAGCATTTCTAAGGACCCATCATTCCAGGGTAGATGAGAGGAAGGCACTTATCCATCTCCCTAAGGAGAAGCACCTTGAAACTTCCTATTGAGTGCCCCAAAATGATGTTGCAGTTCATAGAGCAGCCCTGAAATTATTCCTTGTTTGAAAGAATTACAAATATTTAAGTCCTTTTGAAAACTGTTTCACTTTGAAATCGGCCATAACATTAATTTGCAACTAGACTGCCACCAAGAAATAAAAAAAGAAATAATTTACCAGCAACCAGAGTAATTTGAGATGTGCTATCAAGATGTGTGTTCCCTTTTTGCTTCTTCCTTTCTAGATTTCTTTCAGAAATGCCTTTTTATCAGCATCAAGCACATGAGAACTGAAATGGCAGTGAGCATTCTACCACCAGTGTCCAATATAAGGAAGGGCAAGGCTTCATACTGAGATGAGAAAACTTTCTACTTTCACATGATTGTTCCTATGCATTATTACAGTCAGAGCATGCACTAGACAACTGGTTCACTGATAAGCAGCTTCTTTTTATTAAGTTCATTGAGGTACATGCCTACTTTACTAATATTAGCAATGTCACTGACACTGATGTTATTGGCAGTAGGCTCCAAGTTGTGCAGGCTTCATATCATGCAATTACATCTCACATATTTGTGAAACAGGTCGATGGATGCGTATCACTGGATGTAAGATGAGATTGGTAGAGGCTATGCAGTGGATTCATCACCATGTGGCAAATGCACACGTTAACAGAACCTCATGCCACCCCTCTCCCTAGCAAACCTGCCCTTACATACACCTTTTGCACCTCTAAATAACCAGCACACACTTTCCACAAGTTTCACTGACTACACTGGGGCAATGCAACTGAGAATCTGACCCTCATTTTAATATGATTCAGTTTCTTGCAGTTTTCTCAGACATCACGCACAGATTCTACACTTTCCACACAGTAATTAAAGGCTCCCAGTTTTCTTTCAGCTAAACATTTAGCTCCAGAAAGACACATGGGTTGTAGGCCTTTACTTTGTATGTTTAAAGCAAAGGGAACAAATAGTATATAAATGGCACTTGCTAAGCCCTATCAGTGCTTTGTCCAAAACTCCTTTTTCTGAAGGTAGGTAATACACATATAATAAATACATGGAACGTGTAAATACTTACATAAAAAATATTGCAGGCAACTTATCCATCTCATGTAATTTATCAACAAAGTTGGCAAAATTCTTCCACTTTTCCTGTTCTGAGCAATGCACAGGTTTCGGCTTCAGGTGCTCCAGGAGCTTCTTCACCTGATCAAAGTAGTGTTATTGTGGAGATTTCAGTGGCAGAAACTTCTGGCTGGAGGCTGACAAATACAAAGACTCCATTTTCCTGTGTCAACTGCTATCAGCTCCATGTTTTTAAACCATTCAGAGCTGCAGTAGTCACATACAGTTTACAGACTAAAAGCTCTGCAAGCTACCAACTGACTTTGGAAAGAGCTCAAAATGCCACCACTGTGCAAATAATAAAGTATCGTGGGCATACCAATTATGATGGATTTTCACATTCAGGTGTCATATTTTAAGAAATTTGGGGTTTCCCCCCAGATATTCCTTATTTTAACTTGTTGTCAATTCACTACCTCCTCAAATTCCTTTTTATAGGTGTCCTCCAATCAAGAACTTGAATTTCTTCTCGTTGCTTTAATTGCTGTATTTTATGTGGAAACATACACACTGCGACTATATGGAAGGTTTCAAATGAGCAGCAAAAAAAGGTAGACTGAAGAAAACCAGATCAATGGTACAATATTTTCACTAATTGTAAGAGGCACCTAAAGGAATCAGAAGTTGCAATTTCACGGCTGTATCAGAAGTCTGATTCCCAGAGAAGCTGGTGAAAATATCACCTTGAAAAGACATATGGAAGTTCTGCAAATGTTAGCACTTATCTTTCAAGTACAGCATCAGGGAAACCTAAGAACTAATATTTATGGAAGGAGACACTCCCATAATTATAGTATTACATGTAATTGTTATTATAGCAAAGCTGTACACGATCTTAAAGCATCCTGTAACAACTGTTACCTTCTGTCTCCGGCCAAGCACAATCCATTTGCTTATCTCTTTCTTCAGTTCCTGTTCATATTTCCTCACATCTGGCTTTTTTATTACTATTTTATTCTTGAAAGAGATATATTTCTCAGGATCTAGGTCCTGAAAAACAACATTAATATAAAACATTGCAGTACTTTGTTAACTATTATTTTTATATATTTAGCCCACAGTTGTGCATACACACCTGTGCCCTTGGCCACCGCTGCCAGACTTTCACCATTATGTCATAAAGCTGGATGCTCTCCCGTGGGGACAGAGAAAGATCTGAAGGAATACCGTAGTTTTCAATCTGAAAAAGGAAAAAGAAAGGCATGATTCTGATGGACTCCATCTTGCATAAGAGTAACAGCTGCTAAACAATGTTGACAGCTTACATGAGTGACTGTTAGTGCAGCATACGGGTGACAATGCTCAATGATAAGCTCACTGCCCTTTTGAGAACACACATACTTTTCCAAATCATTGTATCTTTCTTCATACAAGACTGTGAAGAGACAAAAGTGATGTCACAATGTATGTGGTTGTTTTAAAAAGCAAGTGCTTAATCCTGCAATATTTATTTGTTTTTAAAGAAAAGAAAACAAACAGTCAAACTGCTTAAATTCACACATGATGATTAAAGTTTTCACAGAAATAACACCAAAATTTCTTAGTCACAGAATATTCTGATACACACCTAGTCTAACACGATACGATTTCTTTTGCTCTTGTACTTTAGATTTCTCTCTATATTTTCTTGAATAGTTCTTGTCAGACTGTGTAGAGCTTCGTTGTATTGTCCTGTCAGCACCTTGCCAATACCTTTTGACAGACTGTAACCACCTACGGTCACGAATAAAATAAAAATAAGAGTTGTAATTAGAAAATTGCTACAGCTCTAATAAGTCAATTACTGCAATCTGCTCAGTTTCTCCTATAGAATTTCCAGTCCCCCTCTCACCATCTTCACTGCAATTTTCTCCAGCTCATTCCAGGGTGCAAATCAAAACTGTAGAATAGCACATTACACATAAAATACAATGCAGTCTTCTCTGACTGGTGATAGACAGATGTGGTTATCAGGATTCAGCAACTGAAATAGATGTAAAAGCCTCCAAAATCCCTCTGCACAGATCAGTTGTTGGGCCTGAAGTAATAGCAGTGCCTGTTCTCTATACAGGGTTGAGTTACAGTACGGCGGGAATAAGGGTAGCATAAGACATATAACAATGTCAGTTCAAATCAGTTGCCTCCCAGTAGTAACTGACCTCTCTGCCTACAATAGCTCATATCTCATTAAATACACCCTTGTGAGCAAAGAATTCCACACGTACTCAGTTAGGTGTTCCGGGTTACTGACAGTAGCAGAAAGCGCCAAAAATGGACATCGAATTGTTACCAGAAGATGCTCCCAAACCTCTGCTCCAATTTCACCACCAAGACAATGAACCTATGTTTTTGGGAAAAAGGATTAAAAGAAGAAATGTTCATAGCATCATAGAATGGCTTCAGCTGGAAAGGACCTTTAAAGGTCATCCAGTCCAACCCTCCTGTGGTAAGCAGAGATATCTGTAACTAGAGCAGGTTGCTCAGAACCCCATCAAGCTTAACCTTGAATGTTTCCACAGATGGGGCATCTACCACCTCTCTGGGCAACTTGTTCCAGTGCTCCACCACCCTCACTGTGAAAAGTGTCTTCCTAATATCTAGTCTAAATCTCCACTCTTTGAAATGTGCATCATCCCAGTCTGGAATGGAGCCACTGGGACTACAGTGGTGGCTTTTAGTTTTCCAGTTGACAGGCTTGAAAGAAATAAAGGAAGTTCCTGGTAGTTTTGACTGAACAGTATGTCCTCTCCAGGGCTAAAAAGAGTTCTAAATTCTTTCACTGGAGTACATAATTAAACTATTAGTGAGCAAGAAAAAGCAAGTAAGTCTGAAATTGTATTTCAGAAAGTTGGGGTGTTTTCTTTAGCAGCAATAATGTATGTAATGAAAAACTGAGTAACCAGCATTTTTCCTATATTTCATGTATTTGTTACTTTGATTATTGTCAAAAAAGATACCTACCTCATCAAATATAACATATTGTATCTGTTTGGTCCAATTCTGGCAACGAGGAGACAACATCAAGATTTCTAAACACTGAGGCACAGTCACTAGTATCTAAGAAGACAGGTTTGTAAAACATTATTTCCAAATAAATTGACTAATAAAGTAGATTCTATATTTTAAAAGCATTGTAATATATGTATGTATTTCATGAATGAATGAATGATTTGTCACTGCTGTCTTCAAGAAGGGTAAGGAAGAGGACACAGGAAACTACAGGTTGGTCAGATTCTGCTCAATCCTGGGGAAGCTGATGGAGCAACTGCTCCTGGAAACCATTTCGAAGTACACAAAGAACAAGAAAGTCATCAGGACTCTTCAGCATGAATTCACCAAGGGGAAGTCATGCTTGACCAACTTCTATAATGAAATGGTGGGAAGAGCAATGGATATTTTCTTCAGTAAGGCTTTTGGTAATATCTCCCACAACATCCTCACAGAGAAGCTGTTAAGTAGAGGCCAGATGAGCAGACAGTGAGGTGGATTGAAATCTGGTTGGACTCAGAGATTGCTCATTATTGGTACAAAGTCTAGCTGAAGGCAAGTAACTAGCAGTGTAGTCCAGGGCTAAAAATGTGTCTGATTCTGTTTAACACCTTCACTAACGATCTGGATGATGGGTACAATCATACCCTCAGCAGGTTTACTTGTGATGCCAAACTGGGAGGAATGGTTGATACAGTAGAGTGTCGTGCTGCTGTGCAGAGGAACGTAGACAGGCTGCAGAAATGAGCTCACAGGAACCTCGTGAAGTTCAACAGGGAGATGTACAAAATCCTATACTTGCAGAAAAACAACCCCATGCACCAGTGACTTTCCAGCTGGGAAGCGCCTGTCCTGATGGACATCAAGTTGAACATGAGGCAGCAATGTGAGGCCAGTATTGTCCTTGGCTGCATTAGGAGGAACACTGCCAGCAAATCAAGGCAGAGGATCCTTCCCTTCTACTCAGCACCAGTGAGGCCATACCTGGAGTCTTCTGTCCAGTTCTGGACTCCCCACTGCAAGAGAGACCAACCTAGTGAGTGGCCTTGGGTGACGGAGTGACTATGTAAGTGGACGAGAGCTACTGATGTATTCTCTCCAGACTCCTGTAAGGCAACTGCTTTGTGCTAGCAACCAAAGGATCTGAATGTTTTTAGTTTTAATGGGAGCAAGTAAGCAACTGCATGTCCTGTAAGGATGAACAGGTAAGGTTGTATGCCTGAAAGTGTTTGGCAAGCAGCACAGGTATGATTAGATTTTTTTATTAATGCCCCAATCATTCTCATTTCAGAAGCTAGATGGAATACAGAAGCCATTATTATTATGTGTTAAAAAACCCACAAGAATATACCTGAGAATTCATGACATCATGGCAATAATCTCGTGTGAAAACTCCACACAATACCAATCCATCTGGAAGTTTCTTGGTGAATCGACTGTATATAGTTCCCACCACTTGGTTTACGAGGGCCTTAAATAAAGCATCTCATTAACAAAAACAGACAGTGTATGTCTAAAGGCATATGATATTCCAAGACACATAAAAGCATTCAACTTTGGCACTGATATCAGTGGACTAGACTACAATGTACTATGTAATCTACTATTAAGTCTGGACTGTCAACAATGTTAACTTTAAAAAGATATGGTACTTGATTTTCAATTATACTCAGATGCTTTCAAAGAAATTTAGGGCTGTGTACAGTGAGTTACACATTATTAATGCTTTATTTCCATTATATTCAAAGCAGTTAAAAATAGGTCATATTCTACTGTATCTACAAACACTTCAGTGATCTCAAGTTCCTGGGCTGCAGGTATAAAATACATCTCTTCATCCAAGCTGATACTCAGTTTACAAGATAATTTTGATGCCCAACCTGACTATAACCAAAAAAAAAAAATTTACTTATAGAAAACAATCCAGAAAGATTGTTATTGAATAGCAGCACATGTAATTCACAATCAAAAAATCCTATCACTGAACGTTCAAATAAGTTTAGGAAGAAACCAAAACACCAGAACTTCAGTCAATTTTAACTACCAGGATCACACCCTCATTAAAAAATATTCCCCTGTCTAGAATTTGATCAATTTTCTCTTGAAGCATCTAATGGTGAACTCAATTTGAAAAAGGCAACTTGACTTGCTTGGTCATTGTTCTGTTCTAGTATTACTTTCACCATGTTGGTAGGCTGTTGGTACTCTCATCATTTACTTAACATGCTACTTACAGCACTTTTGTGTGTATTAGCATTCCTGACCTGAAATTAGCCATACAGATATTAATAGAAAAAAGCTCTACATGAGCTTATATATTTTGAAGATGTTTTTGGAAGCTTACCATTTCTAATGAATGTCTGTGTAAAACAGAGTGGAAAGATCCCCCTTCTAGTAATACATTTATAAATTATATTTGTGTAACACACAAAACAAACAGTTTCAGAATCATTCTGAGAAATATCAAAGTCATACATACAGCATACACAGTAGGATGCAGCCTTACCTTTGTAGGAGCAACGTACACAACTACTCCTTCATTGCTCATTTGCAGAACTTTTTCCATGCAATAGTATGATGCATATGTTTTTCCAGATGAAGTGGGAGCAACAATCACTGCAGATTCATTATTATCTACAGCATCAAGTAGTTCACGCTAAGGGAAAAGCAGTTACATAACAATGTATTGTTAGGAAGTTCTTATTTAGTAAACCAACACTTTTTGTGAGAACATCTCTTATTTTTGCATGTGGACTTCAACCTAGTTGTTTTATAACGTTGTTCTTTTCTCTTAAACTTAGTGGAGAAAAGTGGAACTACAAATGATAGCTTTTCTATTTCAATTACTTGGTCTCAGATACTGATAGCAGAACATTCCAAGTCCTAAACCTGGACAAATTAAAAAATAAAACTGTTTAGCTCAGCAGTGTGTAATTTAGTTCCAAAAATGTCATTGTTTCATACAAGGCAGTATTTCTTCTTGCATTGTAACAGTTACATCAGTATTGTCCAAATCTCTCTTCTGCTCCTAGCACACAGTTTTCATTATTGTTTTCTTCCCTATTACTGTTGTCCTCCACACTGTCCCACCTTATGTAGGTCTGTGAAAGGCTGGTGGGCAGGATACAGCAGAGGAAGCAGAAATAGTACTAACACTGTCTTACTCTGTCAGCACACAGGACAAGTTCCCAGTTGATTTCAAGCAAGGGAATGTTTTGCAGATACAGACATGCAAAGCAACAAAGTCAGCTGGCCTCTCACATCCAATAATCAAAAAAATGTGAGTTAGACTCACTCTGCTTTAGACAGAAAAGTTGTTACTCAATTTACACTACAGATAATCCCTTAGGGACAAATGAGCAGAGGATGAACAGATGGAGATTATCCAAATGGGGTGTTACCACCATCAAATATGGTAATAAACAGTGAAATTCGTTGGATTTGGCTCTTCTTATGTTGAATTCCTTTGGCCAAGCCCTCTGTAGAAAAGCTCTCAATGTGGAAAGAACATGGACTAGAGTCAAAAATATCTACTGAATTTATTAAACTTATTACAAAAGTAAATTTGTTAAACACCAGTAATTTTTACTCATAGTATAATAATCTGTATTTTTAAATGAAAAAAAAAAAATAAATCCAAAACCTTTATGCAAAAAGTTTGTGTCTCATTACCTGCCATGTGTCTGGTATGAAATGTTGCACTCGGGGATCTGGATCATTCCTCTCTTCTCTGAGCAAGTAATAATCCATGTATTGTAGCTGGAAGCGAGCTGGACCCACATGGACAGCATACTTGTTTATCTTCTGATCATTACTCTCTTCTGTCTGTAAGGTCAAATGAAAATTCAAGTTGGTTTGGAAGCTCGCAGGAGATGAAGAAAATGGCACATGCTTTGTTCTGCAGAACTCTGCAAGCTTTGGGAAACACATGAAAGTGCAGGTGATATTCTAAAAGTCTCTTGCAGAAGTCTACAGCATGTAGCCTTGGCAGAGTTATTCTCTGCAAGGTAAACTGTGACCTAAAACCAGTCTGTCTTCTATAGCTAGTGGTGGCACTGGTGCTGATTTCATTGTCAGAAGAGCTAACAAAACTGGCTCGAGGGCAAAGCTCAGCCTCTCCAAGCTATTGCCTGCCAGTGCTTTCTCATCCTATATTTTGTCTCTCTTCTTTATCCTGCCCTGACATCTTGTGCAATGAATCACAGTTGCAAAAGAAAATGTAATAGAAATGTTGAGTGTGATACCAAATTTTGTAAAGCACTGTATTTCTACAGTGCCTGTATACCCTAAGACGTACTAAATCTAATGTTCATGGACACTTACGGTTACCACATCCAATTCTGAAAGCTGTAGAGAAAAGCACTACAGGTTACAACACACACTACAAGATCAGAAAATCACATCATAATTTATGTTGTCAGGGATGTCTAGATGTCAATTAATCCAACTCAGTGCCAGAAGCAGGGGCAATTATATCAGGTCACTAAGGGCTGTGTTCAATC
Source organism: Chloroceryle aenea (assembly GCA_013399075.1). Classification (NCBI taxonomy): domain Eukaryota; kingdom Metazoa; phylum Chordata; class Aves; order Coraciiformes; family Cerylidae; genus Chloroceryle; species Chloroceryle aenea. The sequence continues at coordinate 12,906 of VWZY01010272.1, forward strand.
GAGTATTTACTGTCTCCCGGGATGGAGATTTTGCGGCTTTTTTAATTTCTTGAAATAAATATTTCAAGTTATTCCTGGAAATTTCAGTTATTTCTAAATTTTCCCCAACTTTGCAAAAGCAATAATCAGAAACAAGCAGCTGCAAGAGCAAAAGTAGGTTCAAAATGCACTGAGGACTCCTGAGCAAGACGTGAAACTTGACAACATATCCCTTCTATCATCATAAACCTCTACAACAGACCTTTTGAGATCCTTGGAACCTTTGATTCTACTTCCTGAAACGTTATCTGGGGCACCAAACACCCTTACTATGTAGCCAAGGGCAATCATCAGGCACCAGCTGAATTCACACAGAAAACGAGACAAGTCATTTCCACTCTTCAAGAAAGTTTCTTACAAAACAATCCCTTCCTCCCTCACCTCTGAGGCCTGACCCTCAAACAAGGAGAAATAAGCTTCCAAAACTTGCTAACTCTATGGTGCCTGAAAAGTGAGACACTGAAGGGATTGATGCTGGATTTACAGACTACTGTAATCTTAATTCCTTTTGCTACTGACTTTATTTTCTTCAGGCTGTGAGTTATATCCTCCCTCTTCTGCCTGAGACCCACTTTAGCATCCCCTCTCCCTAATAACATCCCATCTACACACAAAGGTGTCAATCTGCTCTTAATGTTAAATCAACCAGTGGCTGATTGCTAACATGCAGAAAAGCATAAAAAAATACTTCAGAGACAAATGCAGTGTAGCTACTAGTGGTCTTAGCTGTACGAGCAAGAACAAGCAATTCAGTACCTGAAGCTTGCCTTCAGGGGTGACCAGTAATACCATAACAACAAACAGAACAGTTATCATCCACCTCTGCAGTCTCACATATTTCTTTTTCTGAAGTAGAACATGTGGGCCTGTTAGAGAGCAGCTGCTCATCACAGTTATTTTTAACATGCAGAGTTCAGCTGAAGTGATGAACTGAAGAGCAGGTACCTCTCAGAGATGTCTGAGGCCTCAGGTGGACATAACTGGAGCAAATTCACTTTGATGCATATTTCAAAGAGTGTCTTTGCAGCCATATAAAGTTCTAAACGGGGAGTGTCCTACTGTGCTAGCTAGCCTTACATTAAGCAGAGAAATGTATCCATGGAACTAAAGATGATTCATCAATATTTGAAGTAAGAATAGACAGTTCCAAATCTTACAGCACAATACAACATAAAATAAGCTCAAAACAGATCTTCTATGCACTATTCAATGTTTAAGAAAACACTGTTGATGCTCAGCTACGGTTAGAATCATTACAGTCTAAAAAGTCACCTTGACACATAAAGAGGATGCCAAATTCTCAAATCCAAGAAGTCTCAGGTATGTAGCCAGCTTCTGTAGATGTGGTTTCTCCAAGAGATCTTTGTATTTGTCAAGGAGGATATGAATTCTCCTCATGACTTGAACAGCTTTGCTTAAATCTTTAGGTTTGCTACCTTTAAAAAGAAAAAAAAAAAGCCTAATATTATTTTGGAGAACTGCATTGTTGGAAGTCTTCTGATATTAGGTGTTTGTAGAACTGATCTTATCTATCCAAATGCATTTACGACAATTTAAAATGAATTTCATTTAAAGACAACTAGATGAAAATAACCCACACCCTTGTGACTTCTACAAGGTGTGCCACCCCAGACCAAGCGCCCAATTAGTTCTGCTTCTGCACACTCAGCTATGAAAGGAAGTAACTCTTCTGACTTATATGCAATAACTGAGCTCCCCCATTTCACCTTCCTGACCCACACATTTCTCAACCTTTTTACCAACATATTTCACTCCAATGTTTAGAACTCTCCTCAACACATTTAGAGCAGTGTGTGTTTGGACTCTGGACTGAGTACAGACTGAACAAGTTAATTCTGGTGAAATAGGAGGCCCCTAACCATGGTAGCACAAATTTCTCTGCAAATTGTCATCATTCACTGTGCTAACCACCTCAGCTAATTAAAGAATACACTGCAACATAGATAACTTTTAGTGTGCATGATACATGATAACTGAAGATACATAGAATAAAATAAATCATCTATGTTTGAAATGTTTACAAAGCAACAAAAGAGGAAAACAGCTACAGTCTAATTTCACTGGATACTTCACAGGATCTTGAAATTGCAAAAGAGGACCAGAGCCTGATAATTCTTAAAAACACCTTTCATACTCCTGAAACAGGGCTGTATTCATGCATCTTTACTGCAGTTGAGAATGTCCAAAGTTACTCTCTTGGTTAAGGGGAGTGGAAATGGAATACTGTTGGCTGTCATACCTTGCTCTCTGCAGTGTGCCTTCCATGCTTCTAAACAGGCAAACAGTCCTGTCATTTCTACACTGAACTTCACAGATTTACTTTTAAATGTCTTGAGAATCTTCTCCAACTTATTTATTCCAACAGTCAGATTTGCTTTTATTTCCTTTTCAGTTGGTATACACAAGGCTTTCCATTGCTCCTCTTCTTTCTTTTCTTCTTTCATTTTCAGTCGTCTGTTATTTTCCTCAGCAATTGTTTCTGCTTTACTTTTCTGTCCAATAAAATGAAAATACTTAGAAATAACCTTCACTGTATTCAAGAATCATCTGGAAAAAAGCTAATCCATAAACTCAATCACGGTGACTACATTAGAGTTTTCAATTAATCTGTGTGACACATTGTGTTTTGGCATTGTTTAATATAGTACTACATTTTGAAGGAGATAGTTAGATTCAGAAACTATATATATTGCTCAATAGAGCTTCCTTAACCTTCATTTTAAGTCAGTATAAAGCTTCACAAGTAGTGTAAAAAAGCAGAAATGTGGAAAAATAAAATAGCAGATGTCTGAAAGTTAAAATTCAAGCTCTTATTTTACACAGGAGTAATAGTAATTCTGATCATCTAGGTTGATAAAGACTTTCAAGATCATCAAGTCCAACCATTAAAGCATCATACTGACCAACCATCACATTGAACTACTTTTCAGTAAGTCAAATAAAATTAAGAGTTCAACCTTATTTGGAATTAATGGAGTTATTTTCTACATTACAGATTTTTACAGATAAATCTATAGGCCCTAGTCTGCAATACATAATACAGCCTATTAGGAAATATTACTCAAGGACTGTTCATGAGTATGCAAGACATGCTACATACCCTGTGATATCTGACAATGCTCACACAGTTAAGGTTAATTGCAGTATCTACAGGATCTTTCACAGAGAGTTTCCAAATAGTACCAGGAAATCAGTAATTGAATACATTTATTTACAGTATTTCTCAATAGTTTGTTAAAGTAAAATTAAATTCACAAACTCCAGTTTCCTTCACTCCACATTCTAATTCTGGCCATGAGCCACAATCTATGAGCCTTGACAGGATTCATATTTATGAATATTTTTTTACTTGTGCCTGTCAATACTCATCAGTATTCCTAACTAGGAACAGAAATTCTTTTGCTAATTAGCTAATTAAATTTAAAGTACAAGGCAATTTACATTTCTTCACCCGAGAACTACTAATGCATTCAGAATATAAAACCTCCTCTGTGGGGCTCATGCAGTAGAAATCCCCTCCTAGATAATAGAAAAAAAGAAAAACAAACAGAACTTGGAAAAAGCAACTTGAGTATACTGACATGCTTTTTTTGTGTCTTTTTGACAGCAGCATTAGCGGTCCCTGACACGACCTCTTGCTGTACAATAAGTTTTGAAGGGCTGTCTTCCAAAGTGCTTCCATAGAAATGGTAGAAAGTCTGTAACTTTTGTACTTGTCTTCTTTCTTCAGGATCTCTGGATCTTGCTGCAGACAAATATAATTGATTAAAAACCACTCTGATAGAATTCCAGCCTCATCTATTTTCAAGAAAAGCTACCTGGGTAATGGATACAGTTCCTAATAATTCCTCATTGACCTAAAGGCCAAAATCACATTTTGAAAGAGGCTGGCTACTAAGACTCACTGAAATCCAACAGTACTTTGAACTACCTGGTAAACAGGCAATAGACCCCAACTCAAACTACTTTAGGCACACATGGAAGATACCATAAAACTTAACAAGCAGGCTGGATGCCTGGAAAGAAAGTCTAACTGTCTGAGCAAGATGTCCTGGCTTCTCACACAGTCCAATGTATTCCAAAGGCAATTCAGATGATCAGACCACTGCCCCTTGAAAGCAAGAGTCTGTCATCAGAAGGTAAATAAATAAAGCTGCTGCAAGAACACTAGCCAGTGGAAGATACTGAACTGAGCACATGGATACTTCCATACTCAAGCCTAGGTATTCCTCTCTGCCCCAAATCAAAATGATGAGGCAGTTTGAACGGGAAGGCCCATCTCAGAAGATCTTTCACAAGAAAGACTGAGATAACACATGCCAGCACTCAGAGTGTTCATGCAAGGCATAGGAGAAAGGTCGTCTCTTCAGCTGGTGTGGACATAAGCCTTCAACTCCAACGTTCTGGAAGTTGCTTTAGCTACTGTTCTGCAGGTTATGCTCTCCAAACTTCCCACTGAAATCACAGTGCATGAAAGAATGAAAAAAAAACATTGACAGAAAGAGAAGCAGATGAAATGGTGGCTTCACAGGTCGAGTGATGCAAATATGTACTCAGGAAACAGCTAAGTCCCTAAATGAAAACCTTAAGCAACACAGAAGTACCAACAGTAATCCATGACTTCCCAACACCCGGTAGGTTTTACACAGTTTAATTCACTGTATGACGGGATGATGGGAACACCTTTGAGAGGAAGTTTTGTCTACTTGCTGGTAAATACAGTTTTGTATACTTCATTTCATGTACACATGCAAATTGAAGATCAAAGCTAAATCATGGGGTTTTTTCCTTAGTATTTCAAACTGGAAAAGACTTACAGAAAGCTATAATGCAGAGCATCAAGAATTCTGATACAAACGACTGTTGTTTATTTCTGTGGTGGTTTTAGCAGGATAGAGTTTATTTTTTTCAGAGTAGCTGGTCACACCACCCTGCCAGTGAGAAGGCTGGGGGCACACAAGTAGTTGAGAGGGGACACAGCTGGGACAGCTGACCAAAGGGATACTCCATACCTTATGACATTATGTGCAGCAATAAATGCTGGGGGAAGAAGGAGGCAGGGGATGGATGTTTGGAGTGATGGCTTTAGTCTTTCCAAGTAACAATTACCTATGATGAAGCCCTGCTTAGCTAGAGATGACTCTCAACACTTGCCTGCCAAGGAGGAGTGAATGAATTCCTCCTTTTGCTTTCTTTCACTTTCACATTTCTGACTCTCTCCCCCATCCCACCAGGGCTGCGGGGAGTGAGCAAGAGGCTGTGTGGTGCATAGTTGCTGGTTGGGGTTAAATCATGACAACTTATTTTATTTTTCATTTTAATTCTGTCCTCAAAAGGTAAGATTGGCTATGAGTGCACTGTGCAGATGTTGTACCCGTAGGGATGTGCTTACTGAGCATTATCCAAACCATGTATTTAAACATCAAAGTGCATGTATAGATACAGTTTGCTTTTTCAAATCTGTGAAGCATTTAGCAAGCAAAAGGGAATGTATCATGAACATCTGACCACAAGTGCCCATTCTGATATGCCTGTTTAAGACAGTACACAATGCATACACATAGCACACAGGCACATCACTTTGGGTATAATTTAGCTACTGTGGTAGCTCTAGTTCAGCAAGGATTTATACAACTGCAAGTATTTTCTGAAATGAGAAGTCCTCCTCCAAAACCATGATAACCTTTACAATACTGTTCTAGCCAACACAGACACATAGGCTTTGTGCTAGTTTTTCTTACCCACTAAACTGCTCCGTGCTCGCTCATACTCCTCAGTCAAAGGTCTGCCAGAATGCCAGTGATGAAGCTCAGCAAACTTTTTGTATTTTTTAAGTGAAGTAACTGCAGGATCATTGCTGAAATATACAAACATTTTAAAAAGTAGAAATTAAAAGTGGTTTTTTGGCATCTCACATGAAATATGCATTCAAAAAATGAGATATTTATCCTGTGGCAGAAAACCAACAGAAAATTCTGCTCCAAATATAGTGTGTTAAGATAGCCTTGGTTTTTCAGAAATAATTTCTAACAAACAAATAACACCCCATTTTTCCACTTATTCTCATGCAGATTAATCACAGAATGCTATGTAACTATATAATTCACACACTGGCTAAAAACCACTCATTGTGTAGCACAGAGCCCACTTCCACAAAGAGCAGAGCAAATGTTAAGAACAGAATTTTCTCTTTTCTTTCAGTGTTTTTATTTAATGTTTCTTTTTCTGAAATCAATCTAAGCTTAGCAATGTAGGATAAGGCCTTTCAAATACAAATAGTACATTAAGAAAAACAGTTCTGGAATGTAGAATAAGAATCAAAGACTATAAGGAAAATAAGTAACAGGATGAGAAATATGGATCTTTCTGTTACTATTTACACCAGTACATGTAATTGTGAAATTTTACCCACTCATAGCAAAAGAACTTCTGCATTTGTGCAAATTGAGCATAATAGGGATGTAAAGAGCAGAGGAGTAGAAGATAAATCTGCATAATGTTATTTCATTAAAATAAAACTCATATGTACCTTTCTAAAACAGGTAGGTCTTTCAAAACATCTCTGGCATAATATTCAACAAGATGAGATTTCACTGGGATGAGTCCAGTCTTAGGAATTTTTTCTTTATAGTCTTTACAGTGACAAAAATAATATTGTTTAATTAAGACACATATAATGGCATATCATACTTGAAAATTCTGTCAAGTCACATTATAAATTCAATTCTATAAAGTAAAACTTGCTAAAAGTAAGCAGCAGTTCACTAGTTCTTCTCAAGCACAGGAAGAAAACTGAAGCAGTATCATTATTGCTTCCAAGTAGCTATTCTCATAATTCTTTTAGATACTTAATGCTGACTTTTGGAATGCTACAACCCATCCCATCTCACAGTCATCTACGTCCCTGCACTGATTCCATAAAGCCCACAGTCTCCTAAATATGCACGTTCAAGTGCACTACCATTAGATGATTAAAGATGATATTTAACATCGTGCATCCTTCCCACATTTAAGTCTAGTCACAGCTTGAGTCTTCAAGGAGTCCAAAGGCAATACAGAAATGATAACTAAAATGCTGTGTGAAAGATGCCTTCATATCACACGGATAACAAAGCAAATGTCCTTTTTTTCCCCACTAAAGCCCACTTTTCCCAATAGATAACTTTGAAAACAGCTGAAGAACACCCACAAACCTTAGAATTGCATTCCAGCCTTTATTGAATTCCTTACCACCTCTCTCTTCTAAAGATTTATACAATTTGATAGGTTTAAAACAAGCATTTGAATGTTAACAAAACTGGTTCACAAGAAACATCAGATAGCAGGCAAAAACCCTACCTACTCCTTTCAGGTATTCAGAACAGGTTTTGTAAGTGAGGGAACAAATAATCTCAGAGCCAACTATGCACTTCCCCATTTATGGGCTACTGAACAGGATGATGGTATGGGTAGGATGATACTTATGGGCAAGTCACATTTCTACAGACTTCAGGGACTGCAGTGTGAGCTACAGTGATGGCTGGATTCTCTACCATTAGGACAACAATTCTGCATTTCACTTAATTTGCTGCTCCCATGCCCAATAACTCTCTGTCAACATGTACAAAGATGTTCTTCAGAGACAAGTCTTCCTGCAGTGTAATCATTACTTTAATTACGAGTAATTATTGTGCTTTTTACTATTATTTGTATTACACTAATCATAATGGTTTTTGCAATATACGCAGTATGTCTGGCTTAGCAATCACAGAACCAAACCAAATTCCTACTGAAGTCAGTAACTATACTTGTGCTGTCTACAGTGGAGTCAGAATTTCACCCACGAGGCCTGGTCAGACTTATTTTGGCATCACCTGCAAAGTTTTCCTAGCGGGTTGAAAGGAAGGAGGACAGAATCCACGAAGTATGGATTAGATTTGTGATCAGGATAAATTCAGATTAGTGCTCCTAGAACTTTCATTGGCAGTAATGAAGACCATGCTTCTAACTCTCTAATTTGGGGACTTGTCAGTACCTCTAAAGGATGTCTGTTCCCGTTGAAGAAATAGCTGGGAGGTCTTCCGTATTGGGAAAGCATCTCCAAAACTGTATTTCACAGCCAATTTTGTTACTGTGTCCCATAAACATTGGTATTCATTCTCTATTTCTTTCCCCAATTCCTTTTTGAATTCTAATCATGCATAGGGTAGAAAGGAAAACAAACAAACACACACACACTTTAAATTTAAAGTTTCCTCACACAGAACCTACCTATTCACCTATGCAGCATCAGAAACAGACTCCAGTCCTACCCAAAATCTCTGCTCATTAGAATAAATTAGAACAGAATGTTGTACATTCACAGAATTCACCAGCCTGGAGTATAACCAAATATACTGAGAAGATGTATTTTGTAAAAACCACCAGATTTAGACTGTCTGTAAGCAACAAAACTACAGATGTGTTTGTCTCACCCTCAGTTCCTGAAAGGTAGGATTTTGAACTGAAATCTTCTTTTTAGTGGCCAATAATAGGTAGCATTTAAAAAAAAAACCAAAAAGTTTCATATTCCTACTTTACATTTCCTTTAAAACTTCCTCTACACTTGCTTTACTGTGGTTACTACAGAACTTCCTGTGGCTAGATCATAAAGAAAGTGTTCTGGTTTACTATCAGACAGAGAGACTGACTCATAGCAGAGGATTTCAGATAAACAGAATTACTCTGGAAGAATATTTGCTACAGATATTTTTCCATACTTTCTTGCTTTGTCAACCTTCTAAAATTTTTTTGTGATTCTTAACACAACTGATCACGTTCTCAAATCTCCAGCTCCAAAATTCATGTATTTATAAGACAATATATGGCTTTGTGTGATTCAGTCTCATCTAAAATAAAAAATATTATCTAAAGACAGTAGGGATAGAACCTAGTTTCCATTTTGACTGTGATGCACTGAGATAAAATGTAATGGACAGAAAACTGGCTAAAACCCAAACAATTAAGCACACACCATAACAGGGAGCCAGAGCTCTTCGTGCCTATGCTGTACCACTCTTCCTTCACATAAGTACAGGAGGTACATCAAAGTTATGACATGGCAAAGTATTCTGAATGAGTACTGGTGAAAGACACTTTTGCGTGTCATTTTCTAGACTTAGCTATAGAAAAATAGTTTCCCTATTATTCCATAATGTATGGATTCCATTACTGTATGGATAACTAGAAAACTTTGCTCATTTCTGCTTGCACAAGAAGTTTCACTCTCATTTTGCAGCTTAATACAGTTAGGAATATAAGAAATAAACTGTTGACAAATACCTTCAGTGTATTCGACCTCATAGTAATGTGCAAGATTCATGAGCAGTGAATCATCATTTAAATCAGGCAGGTAAGTTAAATCCAAATTCCAATCACTTGTATCACTCAGCTGCGTCAAAGCAAGATGCATACACATTTGTTGCTGTCAAAATAAAGCAAACAATTAACTCTTATGGAGAACCTTTTCATGTGGAGGGATCAAAGCATCTCCAAAGCAAGGTTAACAATCACAGATTTCATTGACATGAACACCAACAAACTATTACTTGATTTCCTTGTGATCAAGAATCTGCCTTCACTGTTCTCCTTCACTGTAGTAACCAACTTTAAACAATAAAAAGGTCTGCCATCAAACCTCCCATACTGGATGAGACCAGAAGTTCCATCTAGCCCAGTACCCTAACACTAACAGTGGCTAACTGGAGAAGAAGTATAGAGATACTGTTTCCAACATTCTCCTAGCCCCACTGATTGGTGGCTCACAACATAAGGTTTATTTCCAGCAGGTACAGTACGTTCTTTGATTCCATCAGGTAACTAGCATAGCATATAAAGGAAAATGAAAACTGAAAGGACAATAGCACATGATGACAGGGGAAGTAAGACAGTATTGCACATACCATTTTTATTAGTGCTAAAACCTGCTCAGTCCAGGAGGACTTTATGAACCTAATCTGAGCTCTCTGTGAGAGAGGCATATGAAGAAGAAAAGTCACTGTAAGACACTGCATTCTACAGAGGTCAGCTGCTTCTTCTTGAGAAAGGGGGTTACTTCTTCCCTGTTGAGAGATGACAGATAGAAAGTTGACCTTGTGTAAAATAACTGTGTTCACCTCTACTTAATTCAGTGGCTCACACTTTGTTAAAGCAGCCAATAATTTTGATCTAAATTTTGATTTAAACAACTTTATGCATAGTAATTACTTGTGGATACACTTACTTCAAAAAGAACACTCTTGTAGTGCTGGTAGATGCAGAGCATTTCTAATGTGAAAATAAATAAATCTTTTTTTTTTTTTCCAGAAAGAATATCACTATGAAAATCAAAGCAAAACTTAACAATAGTCAGTGTGTCTGGCTAGAAATGTTATACTTTTAAAAGGAGAAGTTAATATCTAGATATAGGCCTACGCTCTTTTCTCAGCTGCACAGCAAAATGTTTGTACAGAAATCCAGCTGTGCTAAGCATTTGTAGCTGTTCTGTAGTCCACTGAATATGTGTCTCATAAAATATTACTGATATACTGCATTTGTATTAACCTGAATAAAATAGAAAGCTTGTAGTATGGTTACAAAACTGATCTCACAACTGCACCTAGAAAGAAAGCTTTTTTCTGAAGTGCCTTGCTAACTCGAGGAAAAGTGTATTCCTCTGTAAAAGCTCATGTGGCACTGATACCAGGACAAGAAAAATAATGAGTGCTACTGCCTTCTAAGGTAAAATGTCTGAGGGAAGCAATTGCTCCCGAGGTAAAACTTTCCCCAGGCACCCACAAAGAGACCACGTTCCCTTGGAGAAGCTGTGGCCACTGTAATTATCTGAACCAGACTAGTTATGTAGTGTAGTCACAAAGGAAGCAGCCAGGCCTCTCTTCAGCTTGGGATCTAGGAGGAGAGCCATTTTCTGATTAGCAAAATGTTTATGGATGCTGTGCTGAAAAGATATTTAAAAAAAAATCTTACACTTGCTGCTTTCTTCTTTGCTCGCGTGGAAGCATTTGCATGTTCCAGCATGCTGCTGTGTAATCTTAATCCCACGGCACAAGCAAGAACACAGACCACACGCCGAATGTCAGATCCTGCAGGCCACAGCTCTTTCAACAGACAGAGAGTCTGATGAACCTGTAACATTATGAATAGCACAGATGACTGCTGTAATAAAAACTACCAAAAAAAAGGACAAGAGAATTAAAAAAAAGGATATGAAAACTATAGAAGTTAAAGTGGGCATAATCATTAATAAAAGCTGCTCTTTTTTTGTAATGTCTGAAGAACTGAGGGCACCAGGAGTCCTGATTGTTCCTGCCCAGGGCCCCATTTCAGCCCCTTGGGGCCATCAGTCCCTGCCCCAGCAATGCTGCAGCAGTGCCAGCTCCCCACAGCCCAGCAGGCTGACAAGCAGGTCTGTCCTCAGCCATTCCCAGGGAGGCACTTGATGCCAGGGCTGCAGCAGCCCCAAAGCTGCCCTGCTCTCTGGGGCAATGGGACAGGCCCTGGCCACCAGGGCCCGGGTGCTAGGCCCTGCTTGGTCATCCCCAGGGGAGCTCCCAGGGCCCATCCCTAAGGGAGCAACCTTTGCTGCACCCTGACATTTTATTGCTCCAAGTACTGAACTCACCCCAGGAAAGATAATTATAATAAAAAAGTAATAATAGCAGCAGACAGGCTTTAAAATGTTTTCTGAGTAACACCATTCTTTTCTGGACTGAAAAAAACAGCTTGCTGGAGCAGTATCATTTCCACTGAAGCCAAGGAAGCCTTGCTGTTGTTCTCCACGGGAGCAGAAGTCACAACAATGCAGGCTAACAATGCTCAGGAAAATGGCAGCAGTATATTAGGCACTAAAGGTGACTGTGGGATCATAAAAATACCAATTTTTTAAAGTAAAATACTGTAAAACCATTGCTTTAATCATGCAAGCACAAATTTTGCAACTGTAATCAAGCTCTTAAAAGACATTCTCAAATTGTGAATGGTTTAGTTAACAGTGTGCAAGCCTCAGCAGCAGCAATAGTGAGGTTTAGATTTTGGGGTGTCCCTCTAGATGAGGTTGCTGCTGAATATAACCCTCTCCACCCTACCCTCTGGAGCCAGAGGCTGCTGTGGGGGTGAGGCATGGCCCCAGTGCACCAGGAAGGAAGTAGCTGCAGCCCCCCCTGTGGCTGAGGGTAGATCTATGCCACAGATGATGTGTTCTGATCAAAAGGCTGGTTCCCATCTTCTCCAAAGAAAGGCAGTCACCAAGACAGAAAAATTCCTTAAGAGGCATCCAGGTTGCTAGCTGAACCACCCTGTTTTAGTGAACTTTAAAGAAAGGAACAGCTTCAAGCTGCTATGAAGAAGAGTAGGCACAAGACACCCTCAGACTCAGGGTGTCACTGAGGCACAGTGAGGAAGGTGTGTCTCATTGAGGATAGGGAAGAGAGCCCCCAGTTCTGTCTAGAAGAGAATTTCACATAAAGGAATGGAGGAAGAAAGTCAACCTGATAAGAAAAAAGAAAAATAATCAAAGAGGTCAAGTTACCTCTTCCTGCATCATTTTTAGGCTCAGCTTGAGATGTCCATATAGACACTTGAATGGTTCTTTGTACCTCACTAGGTCTTCACAGGCACATCGCAGACCTCTTTCATGCTAAGATGTGCAGAAGTCAAAGTTATATGCAAAAGTCAATAGATACAGTGCATCAGGGACTACTAGCCACAGACAGTATCCATTCAGACATGTGTCAATCCTCAGCCTACAAGAAACAGCTATTTGAAATAAAATCTTAAAAATCACATCCCTGGTCCAAATGCTGGCATTTTTTTCTGGCATATTACAAGTCAGCTAAGACATGTGATACTGAAGACAAGGGTAAATCTGTATTTAAGACTATCACACCTTAAGTGAACAAGGATGAGACTACAGAGAACAGGGCAGGAATTTGCCACCAGTCACAATGTTTGCCTCTTAAGGATTTCAGGACCAGTTGGTTAAAGAAACATAAAATGAGCCATGTATGAGTGCCTTGTAAGTGTAATATGCAAAACATAATTCTCATATTGAGATATTTTAATTAAATCTGCTACGTTGAACCAACACTTATTGCAAAGCAACAATGAAGTTGAACAACTTACCTTTTGAAAAAACAATCTGTGTATATACACACTCTGAACATGATATCCATAAACTCTAAGAATATCAGACTCCTGGCCTGAAGTAAGCACTATGTTGATTTTCCTTGACAGTGAATGAGCAATTAAGATAGATAAATAGTCTGTTTGGAGAGAGGTCAGTCCTATGTCAGATACGATGATGAAGTAAGGATAGCTTTCCTTCAGAAAATTCTCCCATTTGGATGATAAACAACTGGAAAATTCTGTAAGAACAGTGGTGCTGGTGTTATGCTTCAGGTGCTGTATTAATGCAGTACGTAAGAGAAGAAAATGAGGATAATGAAAGTACATCCGTTCTGCATCCTGCGGGAAATAAAACCAATCAAATTATTCAGTCAGATTTGTTTCCTACTCCTGATTAGAACCAGGCAGTTGCTTCTGAAGAAGTGCCATGGTTTAAACAGCAAACACATGTCACTTGTCCTGTACCTTGAAGAAAGCAATGACATATTTTGCTCCTTTTTCAGTGAAATCCTGCAGGAAGCATTCAATTTGGTAAAAGAAGTTTAGATACTGTGTTTTCTCTTCTAAAAACATAAGTAGTAAGGAATCCCCATCTATCACAAAGAATTCGGATTCAACAAAGTCTTTTAATAGACTGACATACCTGAAAGAAAAAGAAATAGCACGTACATAACATGGCTCCAAGAAAAGCTGGGGACATAGGACAGAAGAAATTCGCTTACTGATAGATTTTCAAATAAATGTGCTTGTTAATTAAATCAACTGAACATTAAGTGTATCCATTAAAGCAATAGCAAATCATCCTTCCTGGATCTACGGTTAGTCCTAAATAGCTAGCCATCCTTTCAGTTATTGAATGTAGTATTAGCAATTGTTTCCTTTACAACTCCAGATACTTTTGTAGCATCTGAGGCTTCTGTGACTTAGGTGGCTCCTCTTGTCCATATCTGCTTGTGAAGAAAGTGCTACCTGTTCTCTAAGAAATACTCCACGAAAGACAGCCACAAAAAACACTGTGAGAGCCTTCCTGCCTGAGTTTCTAGCTAGAAACAGCAAGTTAACAACTATCATGACAATGACAACCACCTTCTTCATCCAAGGAAGGTCTATGGCAAGACAACCCCTTAACAGCAAAAGGAATTAAATGAAAATACATTCTTCCCAGAGACCAAATAATCAAAAGACTTCTTCATCCCCTTCCTATTTCAGAAAACTATGAAAATTAAATTTGCTTTAACTAGTCTACGGACAAACTCAAAACAAATCCTTTGCACTACAGAAGGCAAGTATAAACAAGCAGCACCTTAGTAGCTTTTACTACATCCTAGAAATTGACTACATTCTCCAGCTCTTTAAAGAATCCAGGGACACGGTATTTTACCTAGGACAGACCCAGGAGTCAGAAGAACTTTTGCACATCCAGATGAAGAGGCAAACCCTTCTAGTAAAGGTTCTCTGTTTGTTGCATACTCCACTGTCTATTACATAATCATAATACTAATGCATTTTATGAGAACATCTGTACTCTAACAGAAAGAATGTACTACTTTATTTCATGGCTTCCCAAAATGCCTGATACACATTGTCTGAGATCCATACCAAGGAAGACCCAGCTTTCCTTATTGGCTGGGGTTCAACAGCCTCTGGTTTACAAGCCCAGTTTGTTATCTGATGCATAGAATAGCCTTTCAGGGTGTAAACTTTATATTACACGTTTCAGTTGTCTTTAGCATGTCAGCTCCACAATGCAGGGGAGACATTTCACTGACAATGTGAACAGCACTATTTCTAATCCTTTTCCATATCAAGCAGGGAAAGGAATCAGAATCTGGAGACAAAGATCATGCATGACAACAAACATACAAAACCACAGAAGGTATGCATGAAAATTGTGTAGGAAAACTGTTTTAAATGCTGTAACAGTAGTAGCCTTAAAACATGTGAAGAAGCAGGTTAGGAAAAAAAAAGCACAACAGAGAATTGAAGAATAAAGAGCAATAGCTAATATTGTAGTTCTTAAAGCATGTAGAAAATCCCTACTCTTGGGCAGACTTTCTTTTTATTATGATTTCACAGAATCACACAGAATCACTGAGTTGTGACAACTGGAAAAGAGCTCTAAGATTACTGCGTCCAACCCTCAATTTATTATGTATCTTTCCATGAACCCAACTGTACTTACTGAGCTCTTGATAGGGATGCCCAAATGTGTACCCTCAGCATCTTCAGAAGTTCAGCATGTTTTCTTATTTCTAAAATAATCACATACATGGTTACCAGTAGAACCACATAACTGTAACTCATAAATTGATTACAAAAGAGCCAACGAAAGCCACTGCAATAAAAGCCACAGACATGAGCATAACATAATGAAAACTCCTCACCAGGGCTCTGGGAACCACGTTCATGCCAGAGAACTTTGAAATCCTTGCCTGCAGTTTGTGGTGCTTTCTGTGTCACTTTTTCAATGGTTGAGATACTATAAACATTACTGTAATCTATGTCTTCAGCTTCTTTTTTTCTGTCTTCCTCTTCTTCAAGCATCTTCAAAATAGCTGCTTCTGCTTTGTCACTGGTGTCATACTTCTCATCCCTTTCACTTGTACTCCCACTCTCTTTATCTTCCTCTGTTGGAATGAAGCCCGTTGTCTCACTGGCACTCCATTCCTCCCCAACATCATTACTAGCATTTGCATGATCATGACCAACTTTCTTGAAATGATCTTCTGCAGAATTCATCACAGATCTTGGTTCTAGAATCCAAAAAAGAAAACTCTAAGTAATCAAGAGATAATTTTTCAGGAAATACAGTATGTTCTGAGGCTTAAATTATCTACTTAGTAATCACACTGGAAAAAAAATGTCTTAATTCAGAAAGCATTTTGTGAACATCCTGGAAAGGGCTACCTTGCTGCCCACAAAGACCCAGATTTTCCCCTGTATGCTGCCCAGCTACCTCATCCAGCCCAAAACAACTGCAATTCTCTCGCTAACTCCAACCCCTGCTCCAGCACCATGCCTAAACCCAAACACAGCCCCACAGAACTAAATCCAATCCAGCCCTAGCCCCACTCCCAGTCTTGGCCCCAAAACCCCCCCTGAAGGCAACCCCTCCGAAGACAGTACCTGCTGCTGCTGCTGCTGCCACTGCTGCTGCTTTCACTTTCCATTCCTGGCTTGGTCTGGCTGCCAGATTCAGTTTCGTTTCCGAGGAGCTGAAAGAACGGCATCCCTGAATATGGCACTGCCAAGCATTACCACTAAGTACTGCCTTGCTCCACTGAATGATGCTTTTGAGTCACAGCAGCTGGTCCAAGAGCCATTAAGCCTGAACTGCTTCAGAGTATTGTTAAATGCAGGTTGCATACACAGCTCAGAAAATATGAATTCATATTTCTGTCCCTTTATTCACCACAGGCTAGTAGTCTTCTACCAGCCTGCCTTCTTAAAGCAGGAAATTCCACATAAAAATAAACTAGGAGATACATTTTACACAACTTTTTAGCCTTTCCAGCAAATCCTTTAAAGCAGGAACAGTACTGTATCAGTTTAAAATAGCAATGCCCTAGTTCACAGGGGAACCTGGGTACCCCAGCACTGTTGAACTAGCATTTAGAGAAACAGAGTTTATGCATCAGATTGGCTTGGTGAGAAAAGCCCTGCTCCTCTTTAGATCAGCCACTTGTGCAGGATACAGTACGGAAAACCCCTGTGGTCTCCTCATGGATCCCGGTTAAGTTTTTGACAGCCTCTCTGGTGGAGAGCTGACACTTGCCATATAAACAGATCAGAGGTCTTTTCCACACCCCGTGTTTACTTTGAGACCTGTAAAAACATTGCAAAAACTCAGGAGAACAGTATCCTTTACAGTACAGTAACACCCTCACGGCTCCAGCATATCAGATTTTTGCCTAGCAAGCCATGACAAGCCCCTGCTCCCTCCTCTCAGCACACTTTCTTCTTTTTGTGGTAGGTAACAGTCTGTGAAATAACTCTGGGAGATGATCTTTAGCCTAATGCTTCAACAGATTTTTAATACTACTTTTCATTAGATAATGAAGACAGACCTTTAAATTCAATTCTTCATCCACTAGGATGATGCATTGTGGTTAAAAAAAAGGTGCATTTTAGGACTGCTCTTCACCTTACTAAAATCCAGATGAGACATTTTGCTTTCCTGAGGACGCTGGTACTACCTCCATGAAAACATATTTAAGGAAACATCGCTCAGGCAGGGAAGTGAGGAGGGAGGGGAGGAGTGAGAAACACTAGTTCAAGTACCAAAGTCACATCCCTCCATAGAGGACCCTGTGCTGAAGCAGGTGCATGCGACCTGAGAGAACCACAGCCTGTGGAAAGCCCACACTGGAGCAGGTTTATCCCCAAGGACTGGAAGAGGACTCACACTGGAGAAGGAGTAAAGTGTCAATGCAAACTGTTATGTCCTAACGAACTCTTTCAACCTTCATCCCCCCTGTAGCACTCGGGGAATGAGGAGGGATAAAGGAGTCATCAATGAAGGGATGAACTTGACCTGCGGAAGGGAAGGGTTGGGGGAAGGTGGTATTTAAAATTTTATTTTTTGTTTCTCACTACCAAAATGTGTTCTAACTGGAAATGTATTCTAACTGGCAATAAGTTAAACTACTTTTCCCCAAGTCAAGCCTGGTTTGCCTGTGTTGGTAACTGACCCATAAGATCCTATTTTCTCCCTGCTCCTGTTGAGGAAGGGGAGTGACAGAAGAGCTGGGTGAGCATCTGGCAGTTGGCCAAGGTCAACCCACCATGCTGGTTTAGATCTCTCTACATAATGCAAGAGGCAAAGAGGGAAGTACATGTCTGAACAAGAGAAATTTTTGACCCAAAGATTAAACTAAATATACAAATATCTTAATTTCTGTCATTATTCTTACTGTACCAACACAAAATACAGAAAGTAGTGATAAGAAATTAGATAATGTTTTGATTAGTTTGAAAACATTAGTAAGTGCAAAGGCCATGCCATAAGGAGCCCTCTGCTTGTCTGGTCTAACACCAGCCATAGACCTTTCACTGCATTTCTCAGAGGTCACATAAACACTGGAAAATGAAGGGAAAAAAATTAATTGTGCACATGCTTTTATGTAAAAGAAAAATTCTTTGCTTAGTGTAAAGACAAAGTTACTATGAACAAGCTAAAATTTTTGAACAAGCTAAAGTTTAAAATTAAAATAAAATTTGATATTAAATAGAAAAGTGGTTTTCTTGTAAAATAAGAATGCATTTCTTATGTGGCTGTTTTGAAATTCTTCTTAAAGATTCAAATCTTTTAACAATTGCTGAGAATAATTTTAGGGTTTTAGCTAGTATTATTTCTTAGTTTCTTTAGAAACCTCCATTTTAAAAGTCTGTACCCAAAACTGTTAAGAAATTTTCCTTCCCTATTATATCAGCCAGTCTTTACAGTATGAAAGCATGTTAAGTGTGTTAATCCATGCTAGTTTACATTATATACAGCAGTGTAACGAGGTAGTGGAATTTTACTGAAGCCGTTGGTATAGTTCATGTTTAGGTAGAACAAACTAAAGGACACCACCTCATTGCACACACCAGGAAAGCCCAGCCCTGGAAATATGGACTTTGCCTTTTAGCACTGTTCATGAAGGATAAAAGACACCCCTGGCCTCCCAAAATAATACAACCATCCTACTCTGGCTAACACATCTTTGAAACCCTCCCAGCATCCAGGACAGCTAAATCTTATGGCAAGACTGACTCCAGGGACATCTGGATCAATGGAGAAGCAGCAAGAATGCTTATGGATGATGATGCTGCAGAAATAGAATTACTTTTAACAGTTTTACTATGACTAGTAGTCAGTAGTGTATGTATCACATTGTATTATACCCAAACACTTGAAGAGTATAAAAACCCTGTGTAAAACCACACACGGTGTGCCCCAGTTTGGCTGGGACAACTCATATGCATGAATAAATATTTACCTTTGTAATTTTATACTTTGCTTCCTAGCCTCTTCCCTTGACCAGCATGGGCCAGCTACAAAATTTATGTAACTCACTATGTAGCACAGAAAAATTAAATTAGTTTTGGTGATAGATATGGTCACTTTAAGTCCTAGAAATGTTCACCAAGATCTGGGCTAAATTCTGTGCATAGGTGAAATGTAATTGTACCAATTCAGTAAAAATTATTTGTAACAGCCTACTGAAACCTCCCATAACTCCTACACTACACATGCATCGGGTGCACAGACTAACCACGCTGAACATGCCTTACTCTTTCCTTCAGTATCTGGAATACTTGGGCTTGGACTAGATGGCCTTTGAAGGTCCTTTCCAACCCAAAACACTCTATGGCTATCACAGAAGAAAACTATCAAAGGGGTGCAAACACAGGAACAGCAGCAAAATGCTGATGGGTGCACTGGGTGGATGACACAATAAGCAAACCTATTTTATTAGGGAAAAAAACAGCCATGGTGAGAGAACAGGAGCACTGCAAGCCTGATACTACATGAGATTATGTTTTCTAACACAAACTGTACACAGACGGTCCTCCAAATCTTTCTGCAATCCATACAGCAGCTTATAGAAGTTACACTGTATGTGTGCTTATAAAAGTAGAATATTTACCTACCACTTGCTAAAGGGGAAGTCAGTATTCTTGTTTCCTATCAGCCATTCTGGAAGAAATCGATTGGAACTGGCCAAAGTTCACCTTCATTTTACTGTTGTACTCATTTAATGCAGCAGCAAAATCTTCTGGGAGATCATTATGAATTACCTAATGAAAAATACAATTTACATTTATGTTTCTGAGCAGACAGGAGAAAACATTAAACCTCATGGAACATGAAAAATCAAACACTGTAATTGAAGTCCTTTATGATACAGCCACAACAGTCGATCAGTGGAGCTGATGGGGAGCAGGGCTGGTACCAGCTGGTGGCCAAGCTGGCAGCGTGTGGCAGGCAACCACATCACAGGACAGGCTACCACATCACAGGACAGGCTACCACATCACAGGACAGGCTACCACATCACAGGACAGGCTACCACATCACAGGACAGGCTGCACCCACCCAGATGGGAGCGTTTGTGCCATTCTGGGGGTGGGCGAGCAACCTGGGGAGGGCCATGACAGCGAAGGCTCTTGCCAACAGCCTGGTCATCATCAGGCAAAGTAATAATCCAAGGTCAACCAGGAAGCCCTCACAGTAACTGAGGACCAGAACAAGCCAGCTGTAACCTGATGAAGCTTAAATGGAGTCCTGAAGTAGGAGGACTTCAGGGGACCTTAGGGGAAGGCTCCAGTTGAAGCTGGTCAGGGCAGATAACAGCAGTTAGTACACTCAGGTCCCTGCCAGTATCTGAGCTTAGACTGAATTACTTTTCAAGCAAGTTTCAGTATCTCTGTATTAGCTTCCAAGAATCAAAGCTGACACAAAGCTAAGACCCGTATATTTTGCAGTTTTGAAGCACAGAATTTCAAAGCAAATCCACTCATTAGCTTCAGGGCTGTGAGGATAATTTATCTTTTAATTTGTACTGTTTCTGGAGTTTACACTTGAACATGGGATTTGGTACCTTCCTGAGGTACCATCACAAAACTGGCAAAGGAGTGTTTCAAAAAATGTGAATGTTTTCTGTGTTGCGTGTTTATTTATTCCATTGGAAAGATCTTACTCCTTATACTCCAAGAACAGAGTATCTTGGACTATGATCCCTCTGTCAGCGGTGATGGAGTGCTGGGAGCTGTCTTGGCTTTTAGATGTTGTGCTTAAGCAAGCAGAAAGACAACACAATTAATATCTTCCTAATATTACTTTCCTGAGTAAGTAACTGTTATCTTTCCACATAAATATTTTTAAAGGAAAAATCTCTTAGTACATGAGAAAAATTCTTAGGTTGTGATCCATATTTTGTGAAAGTTTGGCAAGGGTTTCTAGCTGTTGTAGAAATACTCCTTAAGAGAGATGATAAGCTTGCAAAGGACTCAAGGGATCATCAACTTCTGTGGTTTGCATCTGAGAATATATTCTGAATCAATAGTTATGAATATGATTGCCATCACACTGACACTCTCAGTGATAAAATAGAGCTGAATATTTCTTGTCAGATTTCTAACTATCATACTATCATGTAGTCTACCACTATTTGCTTTCCTTTATCAAAACCTTTAACACACTGTTAAAACACCATGGTGGTGGTGTTAGAACCTACTGACTAGCAGACACTGTGGAATTCCTGACCTGTAAAGGAAATACAGCATTATACTTAAGCTTATTGGATAAAGATGTCAAATAAAGCACCTGGGTAGGGTGGGATGGGGGGGGAAAGTGTTAATTAATAAATATTTAATCTCTATTCACCATTCAGCATTTCTGATGCATGTAAAGAACAGGGAAATTGAAGTAAGTACATGGAAAACTTTAGGCCTGGACAGCACAACTGGAAAGCTTTTGGACAGTAAAAACAGTAACAACCAGTATAACTAGATATGAAGAGATACAAGCTAAATAACATAACATATTTCAAAAGGAACTGACCTTGCAAAGAACTCTGCATGGATGGGTATTTGTGCCCAGATAGTGTATTTAGGCAACAAGAGTGTAAATGTAGAAATAATCCATTTGGTTATAAAAAGGAAATATGACAAAGACTTACCTCTTTCATAAAAAAAAAAAAACAACAACAAAAAAAAAACACAGCACAGAAAACAAAAAGCAGAATTTTAGATTTCTAAGGCTTTCTGGTTGTTTGAAGGACAAAAAAGAATCCTTCAGCAGTGATAAAGCCTTTAAGAGAAATATACCTTAAAAAAATCTTGTTAAAATGTCTAAACAGATCATCTGCTAGTAATCAGCTTTTAGTTGTACCAGCAATGATTTTGTGGTGTCTAGGGAAAAGAAAAAGAAAGTGAAAGATTGGGAAGAAGCATCTTTTTTGAACTTGAAAATTAATTTTACATGCCCATCCCTGTCAGATGGAAAAAGGATTATGAACTGGAGTAGGGATGGAAAATATGTGAGAATATTCAGCATTCTGAAATGGTGTCAGTTTGTCAAATTATGCAGACGTGCCATTTCAGTAAGGGTTTACAATGGCAGAGTTCTGTATTTTTCATGTACATATTTAATGTATTTAATGTAATTTTTGTTAGGGATTGTGCACATCCCCAAGTTCATCTAAGGGCAATAGGCATTTTACAACAGTAGAAATGGTAAAAAATTTACAACAAAAAATGGAGTCGAGGGCAACAAACTTTCTAGCATTGCATGAGAGAGCTGGCAGTGTCCTTTTGCCAGCATTAGATAAAGATTTAAACTGGGGTGTATTTGTTCCACCTTAGTAAAGGCTGCTGGAATACCTTCCACATCAATAATAACAACCACCTCTTTATTGTGGCTAATAAGCCCTTTCTAATTAGCTGTCAGGAGAAAGGGGATGTAAGCTAGTTTATCACAGTTGTCTTCATACACTTAAAATCTTTGAAAAGACCTTTAGAAATCATTTTCTTAACAGCATCTATACCAACTGTCTTCCTTTGTGGTCTGCAGCAGCACAATGATATTCAGTTCCTTTCCACACAAGCATCTTTAAGTGATTTGTTTTGTTTCATCAACTGTGTTCAGTCAATCAATTTCTACAGTCTATGAGAAATAATAATTAAAATAAATGGTCTACTTCCATATGACATTTGCAAGTTCAGTGCCAAAATATCAAAAATATTTTCTCATAACCTTAAGATGATGGCTGACAGGCTCATAAGATGCAGTGGTACTTTACAATGTATCAGCAAGCACGGAGAACAGACAGGTTTCCCAGGGAGTCAAAGAAAATACAAACAGAGCTAAGGGAAGTCATAAACTCCTCATTTTAACTTAAAAAAATACTTTTTACACTTGTGATTTTTTTTTTTCCTCTCTGATGACTTAAGCATTTTTTTCCCTTTTGATGCTTATATCTTTGGTTTTGACGCCTGCAATTCAGCATGAGTTTTAAAATAGGAAAGAAAGTTTCTGTTTAATTCATGTGTTCATCAAAGTATTCCAGTTTTGAACTCTGCTCCAAATGATATGGGAATGTTCATCACTGGGAACCTTAATTATTTGTTTGTGTTACATTCCTGCATGTGACAATATAAGCAGGAAACTCCTTTTGGTCAGGAAACAGCTTAGAAGTAAATTTTCTAATCTCTTTATGTTTTAATTCTGTTTAGCTTTCCTGTTTAACTCAGTTTCACAGTTAAACAGTTTCCCATGGATGGTAGTGATGGGTGACAAAATCACCATCCTCCAAGGAACACACATACTCTACTAAATCAGTGTATCTCAATCCATAGGGCAGTGTAAACAGCTTCAGGGGGTTAAATCTGAATATTAAGTACCAGCATTTGGATACAGGCATGCTTAAGGTTGTAGATTATCCCTTTCTCAGTGATGCCTAGAATGCACTTCTGGGCCTTTGCTCTTACCTAGACCCTTGAGAAAGACAGTTACATATAAGCAGACAAAACAAAAGGATTCTGTTCAGCCCAGATCATACCAGTGACCCACCCCCGTAGTCATGTACTGATATAAGCAGCAACACAAGTATAGTTACAGTTGGAGCTGCTGAGGCCAAACTGAGCAGCAGAGGGAGGGAGAGCCTCAATCTATCACCCCTATTGTGCACAGTGCATTCTGTAGTGAAGCACAGGTTAGTGTGATGTGAGATGATGACAATTCATTGCTGCTGCTGGGAATATTTCCTTTTCATCATACTTCTTCAGCTCTTCTTTTTTCACTACTTTTCCACCCATTTCTCCCTCCCAACCACACAGACTCATCCTTTTTCCAGTTTTGTTTCTGCCACTCATTTCCTGATTCAGCTCACTAAGATGGCAGAAAACCACTCACTTCTTTTTTGGGGTAGTTCTCTCCTATACTGTCTTCATAAATTTACTTGCTGTGGAGCCAGAAAAGTACCAAAGCAAGTGGGAAATGGGGTAGCTCCCACAGCTGGGGCAGGAGAGAGAAAAGAGAGTGAAGAGGGGGAGAGGGAAAACTTGGGTTGCTTTTTGCCCCAGCAAACTATTGGAATGGCTTGGCTCAGGGGCTCTGAGAAAATCTGAGAAACCTCCATATTTAGAAAATATGGAGATATACACTGTTTAGAAATCTCCATATTTATAAATCTGTTTACTTTCCTGTTGATACCAATGGTAACTGTAGGCATTAAGGATGCAGACAAACATGCCATTCAATCCTAAATACAGAATTAAGTGCCTAAACTTTTTATTTTTAAAATGTATTTTAAAAGAGACTAGTAACTGAAATAGAGGTATTTTAGTTTTTTGTACTTACCCAGTCTAACACTGTTTATGTAACTTACTATCTTGGTCATTTTCTGCTTTCTCCTTCCTTCTTTTGGAGTCTTTCAACAAAGGGAGAGGTCTTCTTGCCTCCCAGCATGTTGCCAGCATCTGTTTACTTTCTGTAACCATCTAAAAAAATTCAAATACAGTACATTGTATTCCTTTTCTGGCAGATGCAATACAGCTATACAAACTTGGCAAACTCTTCAAAACAGCAACAAGAAGAACCAGTGCACAATCCACTGGTAAAAGGGTATGAATTTATTTTTCATTTTTTATTCACTTTTGTCTAGGAGCTATTGGGTGACAGATGATGAACAGTGTGTAGATATCCCAGCTTGACAAAGCTAACCACTGATTTGGAGAAATGCCATACAAATGATGTGGACATCAGTGTAGAAGGAGTTAAGCAAAGTTTAAAAAGCAACTGTGCAAACTGAATAGATAGAAGAACAAGATGTGGCAACAACATAAAGCACATACTAAGATACCATAATAGTCTGACCTACTGTTAAGGATTTTAGTTCACAAACTTTGTTTTCCTAAATACAGGTGCAATGGCATTTATTTTTATGAGAGGTAAGTCTACAAAATGCAAATGAATTCGAAAGGAGTATAATTTTTGGAACTTTAGGCTGTCCTTCAACACAAGTCAAAAAGCCATTAGAATGTCTAAAAGATATTTACATTCAAATTTGCACATTTACAGACAAAAAAGTCAATGAGCTGTGGCCAATGGTATGAGACTCAGCAAGGCCAAGTGCAGGGTCCTGCACTTTGGTCACAACAACCCCAGGTTTCACTACAGACTGGGGGGCGAGTGGCTGGAGAGCGGCCTGGCGGAGAGGGACCTGGGGGTGCTGGTTGGCAGACGGCTGAACAGGAGCCAGCAATGTCCTCACGTGGCCTGGAAGGCCAATGGCATCTTGGCCTGGATCAGGAACAGTGTGGCCAGCAGGAGTAGGGATGTCATTCTGCCCCTGTACTCAGCCCTGGTGAGGCTTCACCTCGAGTACTGGGTGCAGTTCTGGGCCCCTCACTTCCAGAAGTATCTGGAGGTGCTGGAGCGGGTCCAGAGGAGAGCGATGAGGCTGGGAAAGGGACTGGAGGGAAAGTATGATGAGGAGAGGCTGAGGGAGCTGGGGGTGTTCAGCCTACAGAAGAGGAGACTCAGGGGGGATCTCATCACTCTCTACACCTACCTGAAGGGGAGCTGTAGTCAGGCAGGGGCCGGGCTCTTCCCGGTGACAGGAGGAGAGGGCCTGAACTGTGCTAGGGGAGGTTTAGGTTGGGTATTAGGAAGCTCTTCCCCACAGAAAGGGTGATCAGACACTGGAATGGACTGCCCAGTGAGGTGGTGGAGTCGCCATCCCTGGAGATGTTTAAGAAAAGATTGGATGCTGAACTTAGTGTCAGGATTTAGCTGATGTCATGGTGTTAGGTCATAGGCTGGACTCGATGATCTCAGAGGTCTTTTCCAGCCTCAATAACTCTGTGATTCTGTATGTAGTCTCAATTAAAATGCAGTACTGGGTGGCATATAATAATCCCATTTATATGTCTTTATTAATAATGTTTGTCAATTATGAGTCTTAAAAGATAACAAAGGCACAGTACATGAGGTTGCATTGAATGATACCTGCTTATCACTTCAACTAGCAGAAAAACAATCTTACCCTTCATTGACTGAATCAGTTTTAATTAGGCAAAAGAGTAAAGAAAATCACATTTGTGCTACTAAAGTGGAATGTGCTCTTCAGAAAAAAAAAAAAGCAGCTTAATTTCAAGAGACTATTACTGACCTCATAAATTGGAAGTGAATGGGATTGCTGGAGAGTCAGTTAAATCTGAACAAACTGCTGGAGGACACAGAAAAAAAAAGATCATAAAAGGTTACACATTTCACAGAGAAAGTGCTTCTTACTAAGCACCACTCTCTGATATGCAGTCAGCCATGCTGTGCTAGGCATTTAAGAACATCTGTAAATGGCAGCAATGTCACAGGTCTAGGGGTTAAAGCTTTGGTGATAATGTGTTATGGAGTCAGTTCCCTGTAATGAAATTTGTTCTTGCCCTTTTCCTTGTAAAGAATATAGAATTCCATTTAAAATACTGTTACAGAGGATTTCTATGGAGGCTTTGCACTTTTTAAATTCAGGATAGAGAATCTTAATTTTCACCCCGCTGTTTGCTTACAACAGGTAGTACCAGCAATCATAAATAGTGCTTTACAGTTTGTGATTGAGAGCTCTTCTAATGGAAGCTAGTCCTGGTCTGGGGCTCCACTGATAATACTGTTGCTGCTTTAACTTAGTATTTTGAGAAAAACAATACCAACTATGAAGCAGAAAATTTATATAGGAAAAATAGAAAAAATAAAAAACTTTAATTATTTTATAGACACAACCTGAGGACAATTCAGACTGTTTGCCAAACTCTCAAATCCAACATATCTAAGGCATTTGGCAATGCTCTGATCATCTGTTGTCTCTGGTAAATCACATTAGTTATCTGATAGAGAATGGATTCTTCTCATTGCTTTAACAGATACTTCATACTTCTGCCTTGGGAAAAAGAAACCAGCTCTAATTACTGTCCATTCCAATACTTTTGCTTTTAATAATATTTCCCCTAATGGAAGAAATTTTCAAAAATCAAGAGCCAGTGATTCTCACAGATGTCCCACTGTGTACAGAAATCAGCATATACAGTAGATCTATTTGGAAATTAAAATGCATGCACATTGTCTGCAATGCGGGGCATGCATTTTCCCCTGGTCTCTCATATCATTCCAGGCCTCCAGCCCTGCAAACCCTAAAGGCACCTGCTGATCTGGGTTAAATAGCTCCTGATGTCAGCCCACCCCTAACTCTTGTCACTACTTCATTGCTAGGTGTGTCTCTTGCAGTTATTCCACGTTAACTGGTGATGTGCTAACATTTATCTCTTGGGTGATCTAGCTTGAAAACAAAGAAAGCAAGAAAGCTGCAATAAGAAGCTGTTATGTACAAGAACAAAAATGATTATACTGAAATGGGTCAAATCAAAGGCTACTGCAAGCTGTTTATAATTTCCTTTAATTCCTGGAGAGCTCAAACTGAGCAGCATCAAGAGTCCCAAACTGAATGGGTTGTGGGTTTGGGCAACCACAAAAGAGCAATGCATCACCTAATGCAGTACCAGAGCCTCTGGCTGACACTGTGGAGCAAGGGTGTTAGAAAAGAGGCCATTAAACCCAGAGGATGCATATCTCACTCACAAACCTTTATACACCTTATGGTTCATCAGGTAAAGAACATATGTTCATCATCACTGCTATGGATTTAGTGGAAACAGAAATGAACAATGATATGCAAGCGTGACATAATAAAAGCCCCCTCAAAAAGCACATTATGGGTCTATTGTGTGCCTTATCAGGTTTAAAGCATTCTTTCCTCTTCTGTTACTCAGCTGGCCAAACATAATCTGCAATATACTTACTACAAAAAACTATTTCATACAAAACTCAGATGTCAAATTGATGAGTTACCGTTATGCCTAGAAAATTCCTCAAATAGAAAATAATCCTCTCCCACAAACTAATTTCCTTGAAGTGGTCTGAGAGGCACACAAAACTCTGCTGTTAGTATGAAAACACTATGCCATTACAACAGGAAGAGTTTATTAGGATGTTCTCTGGTCTTCATACAGTTAATTCCTGTCATTTCCTCCAAAGAAACCACAAAAATACCTACACTTACCTTTATCTAGGGATTGTTCTTTCCACAGTTGAAAACAGGCTCTCTCAAACCAGACATTTCTGCAATACATTTCACAGAATTACTTTGACATGTTTCCAGGAAATCTTTTAACTTATTTATTCCAGACCTAAAATTCTGTTTAATTTGGTTGTCAATACAAAGGATTTTCCATTGTTTCAGCTCTTTTCTTTTTTTTTCCTCTTCATCCTTCATCCCTTTCTAGTATTCTTCAAAGATCTTTTTCTGCTTTTGAATTCTACCAATAAATCAAGCTACATGTAAAGTATTTGTGAAATTCTAGTTAACAGATGTTACACATCTTCATAAATTCCATGTTTATTATTTATAGATTTGATTTATGTTTTGCATTTTCTCTGTTATAAAATATTTTCAAAACAGCCAGAACATATACCATCAGTAGTAACCCAGTGGTAATGAAACTTACAGAGAAGAAAACAAGCCCAAGGATAACATGCTATTAAGGCTTTGAGAACTCTTGAGCCTTTGTTCAAAGTAAGGGATGTATATGTACGTTACCATACATACAGGTTTGTTAATAAACAAACACACAAACTAGCAGTGATATTCAACTGACCACCTCACATATTCAGACTAAATAAACCCCTTCTTTTACTATATTATGCAATTTTTTTAACAAATGTATTTATTTTCACTGTGTATCAGCTGCTGTCCAAAATTATGATATTTAGAATAAACAGGCTTTGTAAAAGAATAATATTCACCACTCATTTGCTAATTAAACTGTATAATAATACCTAGAACACTGACTCTGTCAGACACCTTTGTCACTCCTCTGCCCTATCCCATTTTCTGTGTACTAGCTAAGAAACAAAATAGCTGTTGTACATATATAAGTAATGTGAATAACCCTGCTTTTAGGCTTCTGTTCCCCTTAAGTAATGCTCAGAAAAGATGTGATGGCTGCAAGCCCATGAAAGGACCAGTGCTGATCCTTTATTGTCAGCATGCAGCACTAAACAAGCAGCATAAGTCTTGCTAACGTTTGGAACTGTATTTTACAGGGAATGTGGGTCTGAATGTATTACATAGTGACCACTCAAATGCAAGTGTACTAGGCAGAACCTAAGAAACAAAGTAAGCTTATGCACATACATCTGTTGAAACACAAATCCATTCAACACGCAGCGGTGCACTGCTAGAAGTGAAGTTTTAGAAAGTCTTAGCCAACTATCAGAAGGACTATGCAGTCATTCAAATGCCCCTTTCTTCCATGATATGAGATTAACATTAAGGCTGCAAAGCCAAGTGTTCAGAGATCAGATAATGACAAAATGAGGTCTGCCTGCAGAAAGAAAATGAAAGCCCACAGGAAGTTAGGACAGGAACGGATAAACTGTGTCAATGTTCTTTCACAAGTACTGGGTCATGTAAACCATATGCAGCCTCTGTAACACCCTAGCAGTGAGACAACAGCCTGTACATACTTGTAGTCTGCCTTCAAAGCTGTTACATTGAGGAACTTGAAAGCCTTGTCCAAAGACCCAGGTCTGCACATGAAAGGCATCAATTCCAACTTGATTTATAACGCACCGGAAGTTAAGATATTTGGTTTAAACCAACACTTCCCAAGTCATAAACTGTTACTTATCCATGTAGAATGCTGGTGAAGTATGAGAACAGTTATGTTTGCTCTAATAATAATGAAATACTTACAATAAAAGCTCTATAATAAACTAATTTTTTTTTTAATTAATGTACCTTCCTTAAACCATATGAAAGTTTGATAGAAACAAAACAGAATTATCTTCTTACCTGCATTTCTAAAGTCTTTTCTGGGAACCTCATTGACTGTCAAGATCTGCTCTAGTTCCTCTCTCCAATAAAATGTATTTGAAAATACTCTGCAGTCAGTTTTATTTTCTCCTTGCTCTTCAAAAGATAGTAACTTCTTCACACCTTTTAACTGTGAGATTGTCATTATCATTTCCATTTTGAAAACAAACTGCAGATGCTGTGACTGTCACCTTTCAGTTTACACATGCTTAGTAGACACAGCTGTTGGATCTCCATATATTACATCTTCTGGATATCTTTAAGAAAAAAAATATTCTTATAAACTTTAATAGTTAAATAACTGTTCAAATGAAGTCAGTGAAATTTGAAAGATGAAAGCTAACTATTATTCTGAGTTTTAGTAAATCATATTTATTAATGTACTTCATCAGGGTTCGAGGATTATTAACACCAACAGAGTCTCTGACCTCCCTTCTGTGCAACTCCCCAGACTGCAAACTCTCACTCACATTGTATAGGGGAAGCTTTAATTTTTGATTAGTGAGACTCACTAGCAAGGTTACCTTCAATTTAGGACTTAAAATATATACTCCAGAATAATCCAGATAAAAATTGAGATAAGGATGCTGTAATGGCTTGTTTACATAGAAATTATATATAGCCACTGATCACAAAACATTGCAATATATTCTCATACAGGAAGTAAATTACCTCAAAGTAATAAAAGGTTTGTGTTAATTCCTTACCATTGTGTACTTGCATATTGTAGCTCTATGTGTGTGTGTTTTTCAAAAATACATTCTACATAATTATAACCCCAATTTCTTATAAAACTTGGCTATTTCCTCCTCTAAAACTGTTTGCATCAACATAAACTATCTAGCCTGCTTGGATTATTTTAGGATTTGGGGGTGGTAAAGTGAATTAAGCAGATTGCAATGTGGTTTGATTATAGCATCACCTCCCCCCCTGCTGTTACATAAAGTAATATAACCTAATTTCATTGGATTCATTCAATTGGATCTGTTAGATCCTAATTTTGCACACCAGACCTGCCTCTACTTCATCTGTACCACCTCTGCAACAATGCAGTTGGAAAAGTTTTTCAGCGATATATTTATTACCTATGTTCTGTGGGTTATAGCCAGGTTTTACCCTAGACTAAATTTCAAAACAAATAATGTCTGTATCTGATGGTTTATATGGCATTTTAGAATTTCAAAGCCTCTGCAAAAGCATCACAAAAACTCCTGTCTCATCTGCAGGTTCACTGGATGCAGTCAAGTTTGGATGAGGAGTCTAGAAACTATAAAGTATCACTGAAACTCAAATGACATCTCCTTTGACAACTATGAAATCCATGAGTTTAGAATCAACTGACCCTTCTTTGACAGGGAGTATCCAATGCAAGGTGCAGATCTGATGTTACAGAATTTAAAGCTTATAAAAACATACCTCAGGTAACTGCATACTTTGACTCTGTCCAGTGTCAAACAGGACAGAAGGGAGGTGTACATATCCTTTTATGCATTTTTCACACTGGACAGTGTATAGAACTATCATGTTAAGTCTGAAATACATCTTACACATTGTTGCCTTCTAAACAAACATCATCTCTGCATCTTTTTTTCCCCCAGAAATGCTTACTGTTGAGAAGGAAAAAAAAATATCCTGCCTAAATGGAGAACATGTTTAACAGCTTGTTTTACTTAAAATCTTGGACATCTTTTTTCTAGTCCATCAATGCCAAAATATCACCACTGTAGCCCCACAATGTTTAGTCACTGGCTCTGAAGCTGCAATGCCTAGAGAGAGACGTACAAAATCAATGTCCAAGTCACAAGTCTAACTCTTGCTTTTGACAGAACTTGTGGTTTCAATTTGGAGGTACAAGCACTAGAAAGGGACTTCAAAATGAAGAAATAGAAGGATTCTCAGTAACACCACCACTCAAGTTTTCACTGACATTGGAAAGGGTGCTGCTTTTTCCCCAAGTCCTGAGGCTTACTTTATGTAACTCCTAAAAGCACTTATTTTAAAAAATAATCTGTTTGCGATGTGATTTATCTCTAAATGATTCCCTTATAATGGAATAATATGCTTCTCTGTGAAGGATATAAGCACTTTAAACATAAAACCTATATTTGTAAATGAGAAGTATATAGAGCACTGGAAAAAAAAAAGCTTCTGCTTTAAGCTATTAAACAAACATGTGCTATTACAAAATACACCACTCTGAAAACAAAATGTATTTTCAACTGACATTATTTGGTGCTTTGCCTGACCTCTTTGCATTTCCCATCAGAGGAGAGAAAGGAAAAATCCTGTTATATTTTCACATGATACAGCCTATCATAAACCAAAAAGTAGGTTGCTGTTGCTTGTCCATATGATATGCACCATGTCTGGAGTATTTCTGCCACCACCTTATCCAGCACCTGTCTGTTGGCCAATCAGAAAAAAGCAAAAGGCCTGAAGTCTCTCCAACTCCATGGAAACTCTTTCTGAAAATACCTCCAAGCTAAGTGTCTCCTCAATAGAATCTAGTGACTGACAAATCTCTCAGCAGCTCGTTCTGAATAGCCATCTGTGGTTTAATTTTATTTTTTTTTTCAATTTAGTCCGACTGAGGTTAACAGCGGAAGTAATCAGCTGTTCAGTGTTCCTCCTTCAGCATTCATTCCTCTTTCCAGAAGCATGGATGCCACATTCTTGCACATTTGTCTTTGTTTAGCACTACAACTTCTGGCAGCAAGACACAGCTGTCCACCCTTATCTTGCACCAGTCATGTTTTAGGTGGCAGGCTGAGCCTTCCTACAGACTGCAGGAATACATTTGGCATAATCAAAAGACAGCTCAATAACTGTTAAAATGTAAAGCTGTATTATGAGAAAAAGAAAAAGAGAAGTAAATATTTATTTTCCTAGAGATCAATACTTCACCATTTGTTGAAAAAGCCACATCCCTTGTAAAAAAAAGGGGCTTTAATCCAATACTGAACTTCAGTGCTGTCTGTGCCTGCTCAGATCAAACACATTTCATGTGCTAAGAAGGAATCTGAGTACATGACTGGCTGTGAATACAAACATGTAAAATATGCACTATAGGCTTGCAGTTCAAATTAATCTAATGGAGATAATTTTCCTTATGAGAAGTCTAAATGAGCTGCACTGACAAAGGCTTAGCATATACAACATAAAAAGACACCATGTGATGCTGTAAAGCATTTTTCTCACCGCCCATCTATGAGAGTTTTATGATATGCATAAAACTAAACAGTTTTTATAAAAAAAATCATAACAGAAACCAGAGTTATTTGAAATATGATTGTCACAGTGATAAAGTGATAACAGCTAACATGAACGGGACTGAGGGGCACAGCTGAAGTTAAGCAGGACTCTACACTAACAAGGCATAAAGGGATGGATAGTTTTTCAGATACGGTATGGGGAGTGATTACAAGTGTAATTAACTTACAAAATAAAATAAATGGTAAAGCCATGTGAATATGACTACCATTTACAAAATACAGGAAAAAAAACACCTTAAAGTCACAGCTGAAGCAGTTAAGTTAAACAAAACTAGGCAAAATTACAGCTAAGGTCTTGAATGGGGACTCCTTAAAAGAAAACTTGTAATTTTAAGAGCCAGACTAGTGTTAATTCTGCTTTGCACAGCTGGGACACTTAAATCCACTACCTAATACTTATGGTTTGCTTTTCTGCTTTCAAACAGCCTATGAGGTATCAAACTGTTTAAGTTCGAATGTAACTAAAACACTCTAGTGGAAAATCTGTGTCACAAAAGTTATGATTTCACTTCTTTCTTTAGAAAATTATGCAGGACTACACTGAGTTAGCAATACATTAAAAAGGGTGTTTGAATTTATCATATAATCTCAAATCTTTGCATGCTAGGCTATCCAAGGTGCTATACTGCCAAATTTTGTCCTTGCTTTTTTCACCTTTCTGAGATTACATCAGTCCTGTCTTGTGTAACTTTCTCTCCTTGCCCAGGTATTTATTTCAATGTGAAATGGATTTGCTGGGGCTTTGTGTTTAACAACATGAACTATATTATAGGCTTGATTTAATTCTTATCTGAATACATTCCCAAATGCTAAAACCTGCAATGGCCTTCCTACTTAACCCACAGAAGACTGTCACTTCAACAGTTTGACACCTCATTTCTTGTTCTTTAATATTATGCCTTAGTGTAATGGAATTGGGCAGCCGAAAGGCCTTCTCTAGGCCTTCGAATGAGATGTTAGGCAAGCCCATATGGATTTTTAATGGCTTCTATTACCAAAATATTAATACCTGTAAATCAGATTGTCTAAGCCAGTTCTCTGTTCTGAGAAAGAATTTCAACGAGAAATGGGTCAAGAGTGCAAGGCCCATCCCCATGCCGGTTCCCGGGCTAAATCGTTGGTGCCTCACTCCGTAGCAACGCGCCCTGGCAGGCGAGCTTCT
>VWZY01010272.1:47757-180392 GCA_013399075.1 Chloroceryle aenea
GGCAGGCCCAGGCGGCCGCTGACAGCACCGCGCCTATGCGCACTCGGAGGCAGGGACATTTCCACCCCAGGCACGGTGTTATTGGCAAGGATTGGAAATTAACGTTTCTTCACCTTCATGCTAAATCCTGGGAGGGCACGGCGTGCTTCACAGCCCCGGGTGCACAAATGGTAATCACCATGTGCAGGAGTGCAAATTCCTAACACAATCCATCTGAGATTTCAAGGGCTTTTGAAGACACCAAGTAAAGTGGCAATAAATTAAGGTTTTACCTATCTGGCTAGTGATAGATTTAAAAAAAAAAAAAAAAAACCAACAGTCTTCTTGGGAAAGAAGAGTATTATAAATATTCCAGTAGTCTTGAGGTAAGGGAAGCTGAATGACCAGGTTCTCAGTCAGAGGTAGGGTGCTTTAGTGAAACCATAGATACTGGACTGAGAAGCCTTCACCTCTTCCCCAGTCTTAAGTTCTTTGTGAGTTGCCTGTTAACCTTACTTCCCATTTTATGGTATCCTGTCCTATTCACAGCTATGGTAACTCTGGAAAGTTGTGATATTTTTAAGTTTATTGAACTGTTGTTACATGCAACCCCTCAGTCCCTTTGTTGATTCTGTAAGAGAAGTGTGGGAGTTACTACTGCTGTTCTTTTAACAGTTCATTTTTAACAACTGTTGTATCTCTTCTAGACCACTTACCAGCACCACTGCTAGCGAAACTGAAGGTTCATGAGTTTGGCCATTATACTTCTGCAGTTTCCTCCTATGAAAATCTTCAGAGAAAGTCTTTCAGAAACTTGGAAAAATGGTGAGTACCATTGACACAGCTTGTTTGTTGCATGATGTTTGACACTTTCATAGAGAGATGACAGGTAGGTACTTCCAGAGCACTCTATAAAAAGCACAGATTAGCTCTAGCTAGCTAACTAATTAATTTACAAGTATATTTACAAACAAAATTAAACATGTTTGCATAGCAAGGGAAAACAGAAAACCAAAGCTATCTATGACATCAAATTACAGCAAGGCAGTCACACAGTATATTTAAGCATGAGCAAACAGAATTATTTTTTTAAAAAAACTTTCAGAGGTGGAAAAAAGATGTCAGTGACTCAAAATAGCTGAAGGATTCTGTGACAGCTAGTAAACAGGGTTGTATCTGTCTCTGATACTTAAAGTAGAAGCAGCTCTTAAATATTCTTGTGTGAAGTTTACAGACTGGAGTTTGACTTTAAGTCTCAGAAAGGAGATTGCCTATCTACTTGTATTTTATCCTGTTGCTATTTAGAGTAAGATACAGAATAACTAGGTCCTTAACAGAGTTGTTCTGCTTCCTCAGATAGGTACATTAATTACTAGGGTAAAGAACCATGGCTGTTGCTATGTTTTGGTTTTAGCACAATCAAGAATAAAAATCTTTTGCACCGTGTTTCCATGGCATGGAAAGCTTGCACAACCAGTATGGCTTTTGAGTTTATGATATGACTAGTATTAGAAACTATTATTAAAGTTTCAGGAGATCAGTCTAGCTAGGCTCCATCAAATCTATCAGTAGTAGAAGTATTATCTGCATGGAGTTCTGTTCATAAATTGAATTTGCCACAGTACTGCAATAGGAATGGAGAGAGCATATCAGACATAATATCCTTTCTGTTGCTTATATGTTATTACTGATTTTACCATTTACATGTAAATGCTAAGTTATAACATTATTATTCTGCATGTTTATCTTTCAAAATATGCAATTATTCCAGAGTTTTCGTTTCCCTGGCATTTGCTTATAGTGATTTACTGCTGTCTATCACCTTTGCCAAAGAGCACACAGATTATTTCTGAAAAAAAGAAGATAAGAAGGTGTCGATCAAAAATTAAGTTCCCAAGAGACTCAGCACAGGTCAAAGGATGTAAGCATTCCCTAAATCTTACTAGAATGATACTGAGAAAATTTGTTCATGGCTTAATAAAGCTGTATAAAACTTTGCCCTAATAAGTTTCCAAGTTATAATGAGTATTTCATTAACACTTGCAGTCACTAGGAATAAAATGAACACAGTTCTTGCCATTTCTTGGAAAACATTTCTATCGTGCTGTATGAAAAGTAATAGGCATAGCTGATTTACACAAATCACCAGGGAAACTGTATTTGTAAAAACTCGGTTCCTTTAAAAAGAACCTCTTCAGGTGTCTCCAGGCAGATATATTTTCTTCCCATAACAATTTTAACATCTAGTTCCAGGAACCAGGATTTCCTCCACCCTCTCCCTGTAGAAAATGATGAAGATAGCCCAAGGCAGTTTGTTGCTGTTTATATGCAGGCTATTTTTGGCTCCCATTCCAAGGTGGTTAACTCTTATGCATTTAGTGGAGAGGCTGGGTGCCTGACACAGGGCCTGGATTCCACTCGATGGGACAACTGCTTAAAAATGAGGCATACAATGGGAAACTCTTAGATGACCAGTTCCTTTTTTCATGTACAGTTTTTAACCTGGAGTGTTTAGAATGCTGCTGCTGCTCTTATTTGACACACTAAAATTACTGCAAAATAACCTGAAATAAAATCCTTTTTATTAATTTCATTAAATGGTAAGCTTCCCAAGTTGTAAGAATGGGGTTTGTATACATGGTGAAGTAAGTCTTCCTAATCCAACAGGGAAAATGTTGAAGGGGAATCTGTTGGTTAAGGGACAGTAATTTCCTGTGTGAAGAGGCAAAGACAGATACTCTATTAACCACTCAAATCAAATGTGTGATCCTAGCACTGGGTAACACATAAAGATGGTCTGGGACCAATAGGGAGCTGTGAGTCTCTTGCCACATCAGTGGGTCAGCTGCACTTCCACTGTTGCCAAGGAATAAACTTTAGTGAAAAATACAAGGCAATATCCAGAAAACCTTGAGCTAAGAACAAGCGCCAGCCTACAAAACAAATTCAATTCAGAGAGCAGATAATGGGCACTGGCAGAAGTGATGCTGGTCTATAACATCTATTTGGAGCTACAATTTCTCCTATCTGCTCTAGAGAATTTGACTCTCAATAGGCTGCAATCTGGCAGAAACAGCCCTACCCACACATTGCTTTTATTTCTGGAAATGATGGGATAAAGTCTGTAGATTAAACCAGTAGTCTTCATGTTTACTTCTTCCTTTCACTGAGTATTAAAGGAAATGATGTGCCTGAAAAGACACGACTGTGCTTTAGGACAGAGTATGTTTCTTTCCTGAGAAAAAAAACTCTCACAGGAGTTCTTAATGAGTTGAAAGTACTTTCTTAACAAAGACAGTAAGGGGGAGTTGGCTGTGTTACTCCTTACACTCTACAAGAATATAGAAACCAGAAGTGCATTCTGATTGTTTCAGTGTTACTATATGTGTCAGACTTGGATCTTTTTAAAGCACATGTGTTTTCCAGGGGCTTTGTGTGTCATTTCTGAGGGAAATGCTCCTTTTCTGATGATAGAACTACTTCATTCTACTTTCATTCACTGAGGGGGACCTCATCAATGTTTATAAAATGTAAAGGGCTAGTGTCAGGAGGATGGAAACAGGCTTTTCTCAGTAATGTCCAAGGATAGGACAAGAGGCAATGGGTGCAAACTGAAGCATAGGAGATTCCAAAGAAATTTAAGGAAAAGCTTTTTCATGGTGAGGCTGACAGAGCCGTGGAACAGGCTGCCCAGAGGGGTTGTGGAGTCTCCTTCTGTGTAGACATTTAAAACCTGCCTGGACACATTCCTGTGTGACCTGCTCTAGGGGGTTCTGCTCTGGCAGGGGGGTTGGACTGGATGATCTCTTGAGGTCCCTTCCAACCCTTAACATCCTGTGATTCTGTGATTCATTGGAGCTGTGACAATTCAGTAGGTAATTATACAGTGTAGTATATGGTCACAGACTAGTAATTATCTGTTATTACAACAAGTTGTACCATTTCTGCTGATAACTCTAAAAATGTCTCTTAAAAGGGTCTTTTCCAACCTAGATGATTCTTTTAATCAGTGACTCTGTGGTGCTTTTCTTTTCCTGGAGTATTTTAATGTACGCAAGGAAGCTATTAAGTTTAAACTACTTCTAGCAGAAAAAGGCAATTATTTCTTTTGCCATCATAAAAATAGATATAGTTGTTAAGAAATTCAAAATACATTATGACAAAATGCTGTAGAAAAAAAAAATTTAGAAAAATGAACTTTCACACACTGTTTTCTATGACATGTAGGCCCTTTAATAATGAGCAAAAAATCACATAAAGAATTCCAGTATAATATTTTAAACTAGCCTAACACACTGTGTTAAACACAACCAAAAATGCTCATTGAAGTGATTAAGTTCTCTGAATTTCTGAGTAGTAAGTGCACAGAACTCTGTACCACTTCCAGGGCTAACGTTGCTTCTGCTGGAATTCCAGATAGAGGCAGTCTGCTGAAACATGAGTTCAGTTACCAAATATAGATGAGTGGGGTAAGAATTACATAGTCACAGAGGACAGATGTAACTCACAGGCCACAGTCTTCTCGATGCTTACTGAGCACCAAGCAAGCTTTAGTGAATAGCTGGAGCAACTTCAAGCCTACTTAGATAAAGAAGGAAAAAAACCAACTTTACCCGCTATTAATTATACTTGAGACTCTTCATATTGGCCTGTTCATTGTAAGGTCTGTTTCATATTTTCTGCTAAATGTCATTATTGTACTTTGGGGAGTAATTTTGCAGGATTTCAAAATTCAGAGGAGAAATATGTGCCTTTTCTTGTTGTAAAAAATCTTGCTAGATACATTTGTTCATAATATTCCTTTGAACAGTTTGGCTTTGGAATGTATTTTTTTAATAATTTTTCGTTGGACAGTTTCTGCAGATTCAGGAGGCTTATACTTTTTTTGAAATGCATCCTTTGATTCTTCTCTAATTTTCCATATTTCATTATTTGAATACCTTGATTTGAGTAATGATTCAAATGTTTTCTGAGATTATTGTACATCTGAATTTACTATTTATCATATTATTCCTTAGAACATCTATACTGCTTTCTGAAGAAATACTTAAACTGTGATATAAAAATGTGCATTTACTTCTGAGTAATTTTTACTTATGTAGCAAATAGGATCCCATAAATAGTTTCTATATAACAATGCTGGAAGTGTAGCAAAGCACTGATCTGCATGCAACATTGCTTTTATGTTTGTGTCTTTAAGTGATACAGTATCTGGCTTTGCAGGGTACCTAATGAGTAATGATGATGAAAACTGTTATAAATACATTGTAGTCTAACTCAGAGAAGCTAGAAATAGCATTTGAAATTTCTAATTATGATCTTACATGCTCCTTGATGGGGTTAGCAACATTTCACCTCCAGCTCGCTGTGGTTACAAGTTGCTCTAGAAGAATTGTGGGTTTAGGTATTACAGTACAGCTGAACAAAAGTCTTTCTCCTGGAAACTTCCATTCAGCTCCTTAAAGCTAGACATATAAATCCATTTTAGGCACCAGACCTTTTTCACCAAGAAGGCTTATCAGTTTTAGCACTGGCAATCACCAGCACACGATTAAATTCATTGACTTTATCTAACTACCCAGCTACAGATTGATTTACCTAAATTTAGAAACTGGGCTTTGAAATTATGACATATGTAGCCATTATAGTTTTCTAATGATAAAACTGAGCATTAGGAAGAGATATGCTAATTCATATGCTAATTCCTAATACATTAATTTTAATTACTGTGTCGTGTGGTGAAATTGTCCTCTGACCCAGAACCCATAGACACAGCAGAGCAGCTTGGTGTTGGAAGTCAGAGACAGTTATCTGAGTATGTAAGATATCACTTCTGAGGTGTGAGCGAGCTTAGGAAGAATCAGACTTGAATAAAGACATCATCTCAAACACAGTTACCCAAATAGTAAACTAGCACCTTTGTTCATTCAAATAGAAAGTTTTAAAAAATAACTAAGATTAAGGAAACAGAAACTCTCCAGGTTTAACCTTTGGTTCCCTGGCATTTTTCCAGTTTATGCCTTAACAGCTGAGACTCTAGACCAACTGTTTGCTTGGCTCCTCAGATTCATTCTTTAAAGCTGCTATGTGGTAGTCAGTTATACTGTATATACTTTTTTAGATTTTGTTGACAAGAGATCAGCATGGTTGCTAAATTTGTTGCCCTGTAAATGCTGTTAAAAGGAAAGAAGGATGTTAATCCCAGCAAAGAATAAGCCTATCTCTGTATTCTATAAAAACATATATCAAATTCTAAAATGCTTTTGTTTTCTTATTCTCTTTTACGTGTTGAGTTCTAATCTGTTGGCAAGACAAGCAGGCATATCAAGAGATGCACGTGCCAGACCAAGAATTCCAATAATCTATCAGTCAGTTAATGACTGCATGCTTGGTAGACCTGGTGAAGTGAGTAAAGGTAACTGGAGTTTGCACAAGCTAGTGTAAAATACATCCAAGTGCACCTCATGACTGTCAGGTCACCTATCTATCGGTGAAGAAATTCCTTGGACAACCAAGAGAAAATATAATATTTTTTAAAATCTTGTGCAGAACTTATCTCATAGAAATGATCATAATAAGAAGAGAATTTTCAAGGGTGATTAAAAACACTTCAACTTAATTAAATGCTTCACAGAAGCAGCCATTACTTTTAAGATCAGATCACCCACAACCTGGTGACCAGCAGGACAAATACATTTCAATAAGGAGAGTTTCAAGCAGAAACTTCCCTTGAGAAAAGAACATTTTCCCTGCTCTCTTGTTTCTTGCTGGCTTTACAGTGGCAAAGAACACTCATCCTCATTCAAAACCATGTGAGAGATGTAGAGATGTTTCTGTACTTTGTAAACTGGTACAGGATATCTGTTATACACTAATATAGTGCAGGGTGATAACATAGGTTGTTGAATCTATTTCTTTAGTGTTGTAGCATGTGGGAGTTTGATAGTTCACTTACTGGCATTAAGGAAAGTGCTACTAAACTGTATTGAAAGGAAACAAGTTAAAAATGTTAACACATAAAATAATATGAAACACTTTATCAACATTAAACAGAAAGAATAACCTGGAATTTCTAATCCAAACATCCTTGTGTAGATTCTCATCATGGCTTCAGCAAGAACACTGTTTTCCTCCCAGAATTGGTGGTGTAGTGTCTGGAAGGCAGTGTTACAGGGAAGAGAAAAATAAATATATTCCTCAAATCATTATAAACCTAAAAACAGAAAAAAACCCTAAGTGCTTTGATATCAAATAACAAATCACTCAGATTGCCTC
Source organism: Chloroceryle aenea (assembly GCA_013399075.1). Classification (NCBI taxonomy): domain Eukaryota; kingdom Metazoa; phylum Chordata; class Aves; order Coraciiformes; family Cerylidae; genus Chloroceryle; species Chloroceryle aenea. Next base: position 55,012 of record VWZY01010272.1, read on the forward strand.
AGTGGAATTGAGTTTGTGCTAATTAATGTACAGATAAAGGATGTCTTCATAATTCTGAAGGAAGACACCTGAGAAAAATGACTCTTAAGTACTCTCATTTCCACCTAGGCAATTTGCAGACCTGGCCCATCTGAACAGAAACCAAGGTTTATGGTAACTATTTCATTCACCACTGGGTTCTGCTCTTCTCCCAGTTTTGTGTCTAGCTTATGGGAAGTGGGATATAACAGGGTATTTTTCACTGAGAAGTTTTTTCATTAAGGAATTGTATTTGTGTCTTCCAGGATGCAAGACAGAAGTTGTGGACAGGCATTGCCTCTTTCTTTAATGCTGAAGGAGGCATACTGTACAGAGAGAGGCAACAATAAGGGATGTCCTAAAAATATGTCAGAAGCTTCATCCTACAATGACTTTTTCAATGATTCCCTGTCAGACATACAGAATGGTGAATTTTCAAATGAACTTTCTGCCTTCCTTACCCAGGAAGAGATACGTAAGAGCCTTGACATCGCTCAGGAAGCCATTGCCAGTTCCATGAAGGAGGATCAGAATGCAGCACCAGACTTTACTCATTATTTCAACACCTCTCTTTCTAGAACTTCAGAAAATCCTTCTATCAGGGATACCAAACTGTTTGAGCAAGACACTTTACAGAGGCCTCAAGCAAGTAGTCTGACTTCATGCACTGCAAGTCACATTCTCCCAAGGAATCAGAAAGAGCAATCCACTGCCTCTCAAACAGCAGGTAGTTTTGTCACAGTTTCCAGGAGGCAAGCAAGCACCTCACCTTTGCTAACTGCTAGTCCCAGCTTCATTAGAAGCCTGAAACATTTGGAAAAAGATGGTGTAGGTGTGCCTAAGACAAGCCCCAAATCTGAATCGGCATCCCAGGAAGAAGTTCCTTTCAGGAACAAGCTGTGTGACAAAGCTGCCACATTCATAGAGGAATTGTCATCTATATTTAGACAGGCAGCAAAGACAAGAGGCCGAAGTCCCGATGGGGATTCTTCTTCTCCAGACAGTGGATACCTGTCTCCTAAAAAGAAACAACCAGCTGGAAGTACCTCTGTGAACCAGGAGTTTGAGAAGCCACATCAAGAGACTGAGCCGGAGGCAAAATTACCTGGAGTTCAACCGAATGGAGAACCCTTTTCTGAAAGGGAGAATGAAACGGCCCTTTGCCACCCCTTCATGAACACAGAAGAGAATCAGTCTTCACCACCTCAATTCACACAGAAGCTCCGGAGCCAGGAAGTTGCTGAAGGAAACAGAGTATTGCTGGAGTGCAGAGTCTCTGGCAACCCAGTCCCTGATGTCAGGTAAGTTGCATGCCTTTAATCTAAGTCACCAGATATCATCACCTTCTGATGGTGGAAGGTGTCTAAGGACAGGTGTCACAGGAACCTGCCAAGAGGTAGTCAGTCATGTGAGAGCAGTGGAGGATGCAGTGTTAGCAACATGGAATAACAGATTCTGACCTCTTCAGTTCTCTAGCATGTTTCAGGGTTTTCTGCTTGGGAAATGAAGTTCTACTTGAATCAAGAGCTACACAGCAAGATTAGAAGCAGAATTCACTCTCATAACATGCTGTGTGACCTCATGAATCTAGGTGAAAGAATTCACAGTTTTCCCCCAAAGAGCATATATAAGGCAGCTGATACAGTTTTTACTGTCAACAAATTAGAATGTCTGCAAGCCCCAAACCACTGGGATTTGGGGTCTATACCATGAGATAAGCTAAAATTTTCTAAACCTAGACAAATATCCTTTTGTGCAAGACATTTCCATAAGGCAATCTTCTTTTGATAGTTTATAGTGAAATTTATGTGCGTTCACTGTTGTTAGATGACAAAACATAAAAGTAACTACTGCCTAAGTTTGTTTGGTTTAGATGTTTTATTTTCATTATGAATAATTCATAATGCTTTCCACTAGCTTCCTTTCCTTCTAAAACTCATGGAAATTAAGGTGAACTAGCACTGCACAGACAGCATTTGCCAATTCACAGGTCTGAGCCCTACTGCTAATATAATTGCACACAGTGGCAGATTATACTTCAATTTTTATAGTTCCTCACAGCCTCTTTTGCTTTAAAGTCAGCTGAGCCTATTTGATATTCTCAAAGGAAAATTCTGTCTAAAAAGTCATGTTTGGACAGGATAGAATTTGTAGTTCTCCATTCAGAACTTCCTGTAAGCTTCTTTAGTTACATCTGAAGACTACACGATCCTTTTTAAATTCTCAACAGGAATGTAGTAATCATTTTCCCGTGACACTTTTTGTGCTTTGGATTTCTTCATGTCTTCTGCTGTGAATTCAGTGAGACTGGAAAGGTACAGCTTTGTAAACTCATGTTATGGCCACGTGTGCTTATATATGCCTTCATTCCAAGGTGAAAAGTTACTTTGTAGAAAATATCTTCAGAGACTCTTTTTTGTGACTGTTGAAGACATGTCATTAATAGTTGTTTGGGGTTTTTTTGGTTGTGGTTTTTTTTTTTAATATCTGCTGGAATAGAAGGACAAGAATCACAGTTATGGGTGTAAAATCCTTCCATCTCTGTTGTCCTTCAGACTTCTGTGAGGAAGGAAATGGCAATTGTAGAACTTGCACAATTATGACAGCCAGGGAATGCTCCTTGTGTTTCTTCCTTCCCCCTGCCAGCCTACCAATGGTACTGGTGTGGATGCTAGAGCAACACAAGCTGTTAACTTCTAGTAATTCTGCTGCTGCCATTGGGTTAGCTAATAGGACAGCTAACATACTATTACTGATACTTTTGAGTTGTATAATAGAGTAGTAGCAACAGACAGAGGAACCACCCTTAAGGAAGAAAAATAATTACTGTTAATACATACTAATGGCCTTTTCACCTAGTTTTACCCATCTGTAGGTTAGATATTTAAGCTGAACAAGTCACCCTAGACTCCATCTGCAGTCATTAGAGAGAAACACATTTATCAAAAGTGGCCTCTTTGGTAGACTGACGAGCACAAATAGTTCAGACTGAATCATTAAAAGCTTGTCCTAAGAGGTGAAGTGAATCCCACCCATTCCTCCATCGCTATGTCAATGGATGGCACAAGGAGAAAGCTGCTCTTACAACTCATATCCACAGAAATTGTAACTAGAGGAAAAACCCTGAAATGTCTTCCTTACACGTAAGAATGCACCATTATACAGATTGCCTCAAAGGAACTGAGTTTTCCTAGTATTTGAATTTTGAAAACATCCATACTTCCATAACTTGAAAAGCAAACTTTCTCACAAAGTTTTTTGCTAAGAAAGCAAGAGACACAATATTTTTAAAAATAGGATGTCATTAATGAGACTCTTGGTGTGCTGAGAGTAAGTCTGTGGACAGTACCATTTTACTAGAATGAAACAGTGTTTGATTAGAAGTTGTTGATGTCTTGTGTGAATTACAGCATAGCCCGTTCAGGTGAGTCTGACAGCAGCAATGAGCTGGCAGTGTTTTAATGGCAAAGATGCTCTGTTGTAGTGCTTCATTATCCTGATGCTCTTATTTTGTTTGGCAGAACATCAGTCTTGAGTGATATGACTTCAGAACTGTACATAAGTATCAGCTAAACTAGGAAGTTGTGTACAAGCTATGGAGCTTTTTTTGCTTAGGTCTTTTACACCGTTGGTTGGATTCATTTCAGAGGCTGCTAGTATCAAATCTTTACAACAAATCTGAAAAAAAAAGAGCTTTATGTTCTTTAAATTTTAACGTAAACTCTGCTTTTCTGAATCTTAACTCTTGTAGAATCACTGTTGACATAGATGATTTTAAAATCAAGCATATTTTTAAGTAATCTCATCAGTTATCAGTTAATTTTTAACACATACAGTCATTGCTCAATGGCATCAGATATGCTGCATGCCCATTTCTCAGTCTCTTGCAAAGCTCCCTGACAGTCAGTTTAATACCCTGTCACAGTCTGCCCTGGAACTGCTTTTAGTTAATAACTTTAAAGAATTCTCCACCTGGAAAGAGCGCACAGATCCGTGAACATACATAACGACCTGCATTGTGGAAGCCAGTGAGTGCAATCGTGTGTGCAGGCTCACTGGTCTGTAATGATGCTGCCTTGGCTGCAGATGTCACTGGCGGACAGCAGGGACAGGGCTCTGGCGGAGGCTGGAGCGCTCCGGAGCCGAGCCGCACGGAGGGGCAGGGTAGAGAAGGCCCTTAAGGTATCGAGCGCTGTTGCGGAGCCCGTAGAACAAAAGCTGAGCCTCACGCCGCGGTGAAGAGAATGGGCTGAGCGTGTACTCGCTAAACCGTTGTCATCAGTCGGAAATTCTCCAAAGTGCATCACCAGTGCGGTATCTGAAGTGCTAAATTAGCACGGAGCTAGCTAAAGCAAATCCCTGCTGAGAGTCATTTACGGCTCTTCAGCATTTGCCTCACTGGCTACCTTGATATTCCGTTACTTCTGAGCTCTGCTCTGAGCTGTAAGCTATGATAAAAGTATTTTCTGAGGTCTACCCCGACCTGTAAGCTGTGATTAAAGTACTTACAGATATCCAGCCAGATTCTGTAGCACAACAGGTATAGAAATGTTTTGTGCAAAGTATATTCTCTTCCTTCTTCAACAGCAAATTGACACATGCACAGACAGACACACACACACAAATGCACTTACCACATACTACAGGGCTTTTTTTGCATTAAGGAAACTATTTGGTCTGCTTTGCTTCCCATAAGTGTTGTTTATCTAAATTTCACTGTCAAAACTACTCAAAATCCCCACCTAAAAGCATTACTTGCATGTAATCCAGAACTGTCCATAGAAAATACAGAAACAAATGCTTCAATTTCTAATAAAACCCAAACTACCTTGATTTCTACAACTTCACAAAACTTTCTGGTTTATAGCCTTTAAAAGCTTTGAAGTCTAAAAACATGCAATAAATTATATCTCCACTGTAGTCTTTCTATCAGGCACAGCTGCAAAGCACATCAGGTATCAGATTAAATAAAGTTTAACACAAATCTGTGCAGCTGCTGGGAAGTCCAGGTGTACAGCACAATAGTGACTGAACTACCTAGACAGCAGGTGGTGAGGTTTTTAAGTCTTGGGAATGGGAACAGTGTCACAGATGTAGGTTCTGCTTCTTTACTAGGCTTGGTTTTTAGGTAGGAAAACTCTGGTTTAGAGGCAACATTTAGTTTTGTTTCTTCAAATCTCTAATTGTGTAAATTTTGTAGTTGTAATAAAGCCCCTTTTGTGGGAGCTACAGGTGGTCTGTTCTACTAGTTCTATAATGGTGATGCTTTAATACTACTTATTTTTTATCAAGTATGAGTAGCTATTTATATATTTGTGTTAATGGAACTCATTTGACAATCCTAGGTATCCTTAGTTGGAAAAAAAGTCTGTTTCTTGGGGGTGTTCCTTACTTATTTTATATGGGCTCTTTAATAGTCATTTTCAGAAGTGCTACTTTTCCATTTATAAAACCTTAACTGTTCAGGTTCAAGTTTCCAATCAAGTGGTACAGGTCCTGCTTTTCAAATATTTTCATAAGCTTAAATGCATACTTATGTTAGTCAAGGTGGAAACTTTAGTGAAACTATTTTATGATTAACTTGTTTAAAATATTTATTTGTTCACTCTTATTTACTAGCCCAAGACTGAGAAAGCACCCAAGAACTAAATTTGTTTCTGAACAAATGAGATATTTCTATGTGGCAGGAGAGGGCTCTTGTGACTTGAAAATCATTACAGTATTAATAATGAATGCTGACAAGTTTAAATGACAATTCTCAATAATGAATTTTTTTAAAAAATCAGAAAGAAACCATTTGTATAGTTAATGCTATTTCTGGAGCAAAGGAGTACTTCAATTTCTGCAAAGTGCAAAAGTGCATCTATTTTTTTTTCCCCTTTTTTTTTAATACACAAATCTCCTCACGTGTTTCTCTAGATGATCTGGCAACCTTACAGATTTATCAGAGGCACACTTGCTTTAGTGGATCTCTGAAAGCTTTTATTCAAGTATTGATAGCTTTAGGATGAAGTGACATTTTTCATTTTAACTCAAATAAATTAATAGACAAAGTATTTTAACAACCTTTAAGCACAACAGTTCATATTTCACTTTTCCCTCTGGTCTGTTGGTCTACTGTTTTTTTTCTGTTTATTGTGTGCATTTGTGGTGGTTTAACTTGAGTTTATTATAAAAAGCAATATTTTACAGTAAGAAATGATGTAAAATGTTTCTTGAACTGGTACAATAGTTTCTATTCCCTTAATCCACAGTGTTGTTACAATTGTTTACTAATGCTTGAATGGTGTGACACAAAACAGTGCTTCTTTTTTATTATGCATCCAGCATATTTTGTATTTCTTTCCTAAGGGAGCTAGTTAATGGTATGAGTTGTTAAATTGCTCCCAAATATAAGTATTTTTCTTAAATTCTCCCCCTAGTCTGACTGGTTTTCTTTATGAAACTATTTTACCCAATAAATATACTTTTATACAGGAATCAACAATAGTCTTCTAATCATTTCAGAGTAGAGTTCCACTAATCTCCCTGCTTACTAGTCTTCTGCAAAGGGAGAGTACTTGTTAAGAATGAAGATTCTTGCATGTAAGGATTTTCTTGGATCAAAAATGTCAGAGATCTCAGTGTTTTTCTGTGTATGGAGCGTGAAGGATCATCTGAAAGTATAAACAGCTTGTGTAAATGGAAAATTGTTTGCATTCAAATTAAGATATATGATCTATAGATTTGAAAAAGATTTGTCAATGTGCTCAATATTTTTTGTCACAAGAATATTTTTTTCTTGTCACAAAAAAAATCCTCCTGATGTCAAGAATCTCTTCTTGACTTTTGCCCTTTTTTTATTCTACATTAGGATGACCCCTTCTTCCCTTCTCAGTTGTTTCCTTTTATACTCTTATTTTATTGACCATGCTATGCCATTCTTAAAGCTTGAATTTGGTGTAGTTTCATTCACTACTTTGAGATAGGGCCTGCCCATCTCCAGGCAGTCTTGGGGTTTGTTTCTTTCAGAGCAGGTCTGGAAAGTAATATTGAAAGTCACCTCAGTGACTTGCGAAGCTGCTTCATAATTGTTTGTCTTAGAACAGTGCTCTGGACTAGTGGGCTTTACTGGGGAAGCAAGGGGGAAGTTTATACCTGAGCACGAACAACTAAGCTATTGTAGTTATCTGTGATCTGCATGCACAACTTTCAAATGTTTTCTCTTCCTTTCTCCATTCATTTTGTGGCAATGAAAGTCCACACTTCAGGATTTCCTGCATCTGGAGGGAAACATACAGTGGAGGTGAGGCCTATTTAGATCAGGTACCCATCTGCTTCAAAAAATAGCATGCCATATCTGAGGTGCTAATAGTACATCAGTTTTCTTAACTCCCAAGTAATCCTCCTTTTACCTTAGAATCACATTCTCTGCTGTCATTGTTAAGAGAAACATTTAGGAGACTCTTGTAGTATATGATGACCAAATGTTCTGTTTGGTTGGGGTTTTCTTGGTTTATTGTCTAAACCCGTAGAGTACAGTATTTAAAATGGGCTCTTTCCTGGCTGAAATGACCTTCACAAAGTCCAAACTCTGGTAATTTATGGAAGTCTTAAACATATTGCTAATTCAAACATAACTTAGGCAGAGAAGTCCATTGATGTTGTTTGTGTTTTGTGAAAGCCCTAAGGAGAAGCTAGAGATCCTGGACACTAAAGTTATTCTTGCATTTCATTTATTTCTTGTCTCTGTAGAGTACTTTTGACTGCATGATGTATGCAGTTCCTTGTCTTTGTTATATAAGCTCTGTGCAGCACCAGGCTCTCTTTCTTCAGAGCTCTAAGTTTAGTATTTTTCATGAGCATTGAAATAATTTGTGCAGTTGCTGTTTTAGAAAATCACACACTTTCTTTCTTGTTTCCTATCCTGAAAATAGGAAGAATAAAGCCTGTTAGGGGCATGAGGATGGCTGTTGTAAGAAGCACTTGTAAAAACAAGGGGATAGCTGAAACTTGGACTGCTCTTTCAAATTTGATTTAGGAATAGAACTCCATCTCAGTTACTTTGTTTTTCTCTGTCTTTTTGTGAATACCAACTTGTTTCTCTTGGTGTATTTCTGATCACATTGCTGAAAGTTTGAAAGAATCACAGTTCACTTCATTACTGTTTTGTTCTGCTTTGTCTGCCTTTCAGTAAAGGAATGCAGAACTAAAGCTCCTTGCTAATGTTGCATATACAAACAATATATTAACTAGCATTGATAAAAGACTCAAAGATTAGATGAGAATGTTATCAAAATACATTTTTAAACTGATTCTATACTTGGTGGCTCATATGAAAAGATTAGAAGTTAATTAAAATTACACTTCTAAAATAAGAAAAAATGGTGTTGTTTGTTACACACATAATGAAAAAAACAGAGATTTTGTCTTTTATTTACATAGGAAATGAATGGGATTTGGATGAACTCTAAAATAACAAAGCACCACATGTCTTCAGAAAGCTCTTTTCACTACACCAGCTTTGTCCCTGTTAAACATTTAAAAACTAGGCTTAATTAAAGTGGTTTTAAAATACAGTTTTCTAACAAAAGTGGTGCTGAAACACAGCCAGAGGCAGTATTCCAAGAGGCTGCTTTTCCTTCATGTTTCAGCATTGATTTGTGTAACTCTTATATACTGTCTCAAGGCCTTTCCAGTATTGTGCAAAGCATTAATAGTCAAGAGGTGTGACAGTGAGGAGGTAAGTTAGAAATCTACTAGTCACAGACTGATTCAAAGTACCTGTCTGTGAAAATTAAATCTAGAGGCTAAGTAGAACAGAAGTGGATATGAACCCACATCGTTTAGCAATGGACTATTTTATTTGTACTAAATGTGAAGAGAAAGAGAGTAGTGAGGCTTTTCATCCAGAGAATTGTTTGGAATCAGTAATTCTGGCATCATTACTTGTCAATGTTCAACAGGTACATGATGCTATTCCAAATCCTATTTAAAATATTATGCTTAATATTCTTTGACATGTTTGCTCATTTGCCTAAAGGCAATACCACATCTTGGATTGTTTGAGTTTCTTAAGGGTAATTACAGCAGTTTAATAACATAACTTAAACAGGACATACCTTTGTTAGATACAATATGCTGTTTTATAAATACAAACTAAGTGAATCCAATCATCACTTTGAAACTTGAAGTTTCAAAAATTCTTTCCTAATAAAACAGCTTTGTGATGCCTGAAATATGCTCTGTAAAGGCATTCTTGACAGTGTGAAGGCTAACTTTAGAAATCTGGATGATGAAATTGAACAAACAGGACTTTTCTGCAAACATTCACAGCTGATGACTGAAAATGTTAGGCTTCAGTTCATGCAATTAGAGTCGACGGGACTTTGAGAGAAGGCTATGGACTAAAAGCTCATAATAAACATAGAAGAAATACTGTTAAACACCAGTGAAAGTAAAGCTTTTTTATTAGTTCTAGAACCCATCTGGAAACTGCATTCTTTCTAACAGTGTTCACAGTTTGATAGGGCTCTGTTACGTGGACTGTAAACATGAATCATTTAATAGGCCATGGGCTTGCTCTTTAAGCCCATGCAAAAGTAAAGAAAGGAGTAAAAGAAATTCCCTTGCCCACCCATTCCCTGGCACGTGTGAAAATAAGAAAGTCCTTCCCCTACTATCAGTATTTCCTTCCCTGAGCTCAGAGATGTAGAGTGAGCAGGGAAGTTAAGGAATTAGCAGTGCTTTGGTTTTTACATTACACAATTCCATTCTGAGGTGAGTGGTGCAAGAGCAGCAGTAAATAGACCTGTCATTTCTATGAACCCTCTGGAAATCTTCCTTTCACTGAAACTTATCACTGGGATAGCAGTGGTGCTGGTAGAAAGAGATAATAAATGGAAATCCCGGGTGGCTTTTTAGGGTATGTGGAAGACATGTTCAAGGGATGTAATGTTGAAAGAAGCCTGCTCTTCCTGCTTTGAGTAGAACTCTGCAACACCTCAGAAGATGCACTATATGCAGAACAGCTGTTTTGCTTTTATTCAAGGCATTGTAATGGTTTCTCACCATGTTATTTATAGAACATTTTATCTTGTCATGAGTTCTCACCTTCTACATGCTTTAGGAAAGAAGGAAAGATGGAAAGGTATGTTGTTTATTTATTTATATTGTTACCTTTTTTTTTTCCACTTTCAGATATTGAAAAATAATCTACAGTTATGGAGTGAGGAAACAGCATTTCTTTTAAGATAGCAAATGAATAGAATTTGGAAGAATAGCTTTGCACAGAATAAACCCTCACTAAGGTGTTGTCCCCTTAGTCACTTAAGTGTTTTTTTACTTTTGTCCTCTAGAAATCTTTTACATGAATTAATGTAAGAAATTTACTTAATTGCTACTTTATGCTCCTGTCAGTTGCTTCATCTGAGAATATTCACAAAAGGAGAACTGGTCAGTAGGAATAGTAAAAAATTACAAACAACTGAAATAGTAAAGGACTTACTCTTTAGTATTGAAAGCCTGAATCGATATCCATAGGGCATATTTCTGTAAATCAGGAATTGAGCAGATGTCCTAAATAAACACCTAAGTAGTTTAGGTGGGGAAGAGATTGCTATTTTATGAAATAAATCAGGAGGAATAATTAAATTAGCTAATTTCATCTGCATATACAAAGATATCCTTAAGATGCAAAAGGGGCAAATGCCTGTATAGAAGTATCTAGTCTGACGTAGTGACATACTGCATGTCAAAGTGCTTATTATGGGCCAGACAACAAGAACCTTATTTTCCTTAAGCAATAGTGTATACTCAATATAGCTGTGTACATAACTCAAGATTACAAGCAGTGTGAGCTCAGACAGGTCAGACTTCCTGTGGGAAAGGAAATAAGTTAAAAAGCTTGGGCGTTAGAGGTGATTAGGAGGTAGACTTACTCCTAAAACACTGTGGGGGTTTTCAGCTACCTGCAGGTCAAAGCAAGTAGAGGATGAAAATTTTTGTGCAACAAGTCTGTTACGAAGGCATGTTTCTTTTAGCCTAACACTAACATGCTGCTTCAAATCAAAATGATTCATTGTTCTGCCTTAATAATATATACCTGCAGTGCCATGCATGCATTGAGGTTATAAAAATAATTAGTACTCTGCACGTATGCAATGCCTTTCATCTGAGCATTTCAGGGCTTTATGAACAGCTTGTATAATATATGAGCAACTTTCATTTGTCTCCTATTTGATAAGGTTGTGCTTTTCAGGTGGCTAAGGGAAAAAAGGTGAGGCAAAGAGAATCCATCCCTCACTTATGGTACAGCTGAGAGGTACCCATAGCAAACTATGACTACTTTTAGTATCACAGCAAATGTGGCCACTAAGGTAACACATGGCCCAACAGTAAATCATTGCTTATGGGAAGACCACTGAAATATTTGCCCTGTGAGCAGCTGAGGCATGTATTTCACTGAGCTGACATCAGCTGAGGGCCTCCTACTCCTATAGACTAGTCCTGACATTTGCAAATTGATAACAAGCTTCACAGAAAACATTTTAACATTTGGCCACAAACCAGCATCCTTAGCATTTAATTCTTCCACTATCTTTTTTTCCCTGTGACATATTAGTAAAATGGATGAAGTATTAACAAGTTGACAATTAGGGGCCAAGTATAGCATCAGATGCTGTCAGAACCTATTATCCTTGGCACATGCTTTCCAGACCTCCGCTTCTGAAGCGGAAGGTGGGTCTTCTGTCCCTCTGTGTTATGACAGCTTTGCTTTTAAGAGGCAGGAAAATAACCAAAACCAACACCCTAAAAACCTAGGATTTGAAATCCACTTCTTCGTGCAGGAAAACAGGCTATATTCAAATAAACTTTTCCAAGGGTGCTGAGTGTGATACTCGCACCGTTTCCTCCTGGGAACAAGACAGCAAAGTGGACCGCAGCTCAGCAAAAACACAAATCCTCTCTTGATTAGTTTAACAGATACATTGCCTTAGCCATGATGGGGCCAGCTACAGTGCCATGGCATTGTCTTAAGTATCTGCAAAATCAAGAAAGAAAATTCTTGTTTTCTCTTTTGCATGTAGGCATCTATTTCTAGTCGTTGTCAAGCTAGAGAACTTTGCACAAATAAATATCTGTTGTCAGTTAGGTAAATAAATGCATTCAGTGTCTAAGACAAGCAATCATCATGTGGTGTATAGAGGAAGAAAAGGGAGAGGGGTTGTTTTTTGGGGTTTTTTTTAAGGTAGCACTGATTGCAGTAACTCTTTGCTACAGTTGGATATTCTACATGCCTGTGTTCAGGCCATGAGTGGACACAGAGGTTTTAAAACCTTACTTAAGCCCAGAGATCAAGTAGGAACATGGATCTCATAATGAGAATTATCCATAGTTAAAGCTTGAATGTGAACAGACTTATTTTTCCCTTATTCTCTAAAAAACCCAAGGTATTTAAACAACGTTAATGCCTAAGTGAATGGATATGCTTATCTCAGGCTGAAGCATAGTACTGGATAAAAACAGGTAATGCAATATGCATAGCTGGAGTTAGCTAAATTTATTTTTATGAATTTTAAGATTGAAAAGTAGATTTTTGTTATTGTCCAGTATGGGATGATTAAAAAGTGTGCTGGCTTAGAATTTTTATTCCAGTATCAGGTGTCCCACTTAGTAGCTCAAGATGCAATAAAGCCTTTTTCTGATTTGCTCCCTTCTTCCTGGAAATGTTTCTCTGCTGGTTCTGAGTGTAAATATTGCTGATCCAATTAATTCAGGAAATAACAGTACTGAAATTATGTGGATAATTAAATTAATAAGTTCAATGTAAGCTATAAAAGTGGCTTCCTATTTTTCCTGTTCTTAATATATAAAATCATCTTATTCTATTAAATATTCATTGGCAAAATTCATTCTTAGGTCCAGTTAGATCCTGTCACTCAGAACTTTCTGCTTTTTAAACTGTAAAGATTTACATTAAGATAACTGATTTAGCTATTGATCAAGTTGCCTGTTTACAACCAGCATAAACCAAGTCCTCTTAAAATCTGCAGTGAGCAATTGGTATGTGCCTCAAGCACAGTTAGAAAAATACCAGAAAGTTTAAACCAAGAGTTTGCTGAGCACATAACCACTGTTACTGAGTGCATTAGTGCTTTTTACAAAGGCAAACAAATCCCCCAGGGAAGTTCTTATGCAGAATTGAAGATATTAATAGAAAAAGAGATTTTTAATTATTTTTTTAAGGACCTGCCTTTATTCTGAATTACTAATCCATAGAAAATTTTAATTCTCACAATTGCTGCATGGCAAGTCCACAGAAAGTGAATGCCATGATAATCAGTGAATGGGATTTATGATCCCAAATTCTTTGAGTCCTCTAGTGCACAAAGCTGAGACATCTAATTTTGATACTGCCTATAATATAACATAGTTGAAAATTAGTGTAATGCTTCAATCTGATTTTGGAAAAATGAGGAAATTCGATTTCTGTTTCTGCACTTTAACTGTTTTTCTTAATTAAATATGGATTTTATGTCTCCTCCTAATCAGTGAAGTTTCACGTCAGTGAAGCAAATTTGGGAAGGAAAAAACTCAGAGGGAAAAATACTTATTCTGTCTATAGTGAATAGTTTTTCCAAGAATGCTTGTGAATTGCTGCTGCTAGAAGGAATTCTTCCACAGATGTTACTGTAGGTAGAGCTTGAATAATAGTTAAGAAGCAGTACAACATAATCCAAACTCGAATGCTGAACTGATTTTTTATATTGTGTCTTTCCCATACACTAAAGAGATCATTTCTATGTTACAGTCTTTATTATCAATTAATATCGATACTGACTGGGTCTATAGACTTCAATCCTTCGTCCCTTAGGACAATAGAGATGGAAGAACAAGGGAAAACACTTGCAGCCTTACAGAGGTAAATGTGAACTGTGTTTTCTGCTTCTTCCAAAACTGCATTGCCGCTGGTGAGGGCTTTCAAGTTTAATTAGGGAGGGTTGGGGCAGCAGAAGAGTCGATTCTATCTGAGCATCCTCAGGCTTGCCATATAGCTAGAAGCAATCTATAAAAGCCTGTTTTCCACAAAACCCAGCAGAGGTAATTTTGGAGGACTTTTACCTATAAAGGAAGTAGGTGGAGATGGTGTTTTGCAGTAGTTCACTGGGGAATTGTTACAGATGCCAGGCATTGCAATTCTGGAACATGCTACTGACTGCAAATTGAGAGGCTGGTGATTCAGAGTTTCAGCCTAGAATCTCTATTCTCAGAGGATTTCTAAATTGCTGACTAAAGCCCCACCTTTTTCATAGAAACAAGCAAACAAAAATACCCTAAACCACAACCTAAGTGAGATTAACTTAATCTCCTGTTGGATAGAGGAAACCTCACTGTTGCTGTAATCCAGGTAAGTGGCCACCTGAAAACTGTGTGTATGTGACCTTACATGGTGTGATTTTACAGCCAGAGTCACTCCAGAACCCAGGACTGGCATGAGACCCATGGCAAATTCCTCTATAGACTGTTGCAGGAAGTGGCTTTAAGGAAGGCCTTCCCTAGTTTAATAGCTATAGCAGGCCCACTATATTATGTTCCTTCACAACTTTTGTTCTCAGAAGGACTGTTCTTCAGGTCAGGATAGAAATTACATGAGGATAGGAATGACATGCTTTGGATTGAGAAAGAAGATGCAATATTAGAGTTTCCCTAGGTGGGTGGTGTTGATAGGTAACTTTTAACTGAATGGAGTTGTCATGATTCACAGCAAACTGTCTTACCCTGCCTTCTGCCTATTTGAAAGCTGGCTCTACTACATCAGCCTTCAGCACAAGGTCAATATTTGCATTTTAAACACAGATTGAATTAATTAATTACTGCTTCAGTTAACTATATATTCTGCTCTGCAGATTTCAGTGTGTTGTAGCTTGACTGACTAAAAGTCATTACAGGTTTTTGTATGTGGCCTCTATTAGAGGTATAGATATTTTGCTTAATATTCTATATTTTAAAGATGCTATATTACATAAGATCTAGATAGTTCAAACTGCAGCATCAATGTGGCATGTACCTTTATGGCCATGTTGATCCCCAGGATCCTGATTTCCTGTGCTATTATTTATTCATAGCATGACAGCTGTTCACTTTTCTGTTGTTCTGGCATTCTCAAAGATTAACTTGCTCACCTTAACTTAGATAGTGCTTTCTAAATAGGGACCATGAAAGTGGATGTTGTTATCCCAGCAAACATCTCTAGATTGAAGGTAATGCTATCCATAACTTTTCTACTTCCAGAAAGAGCACTGTAGTGTATTATATGCAAATTTAGACATTAGACCCTTTGGAAAATGAAGCTGTGCAAAATGTAATAACCTCTCTGTTTAGAAAGAACTTGCATGGGGTTCTTCTTGCTTAATTCAGAGCAATTCTATGGAGTTTAGAATGCAAATGAAAATTTTGACTTTAACAGATGGAGCTCTTCAGGAGCTTGGAAATTTGCTACTTAAGTCCTTTTGTTGTACAAATGTGTCATTAAGACAAATCAGTGTTCTGCACATAATGGGGCAAAGAGAATAGCCAGGAGACCAATGTTTTGCAGTCCTTTGGTTCCTCCCCTGTCTTTAGTTAACTCTGTGCAAAGCTATAATTTGGTATTTAAGGTAACCTTTGGAAAGTATCTATTCCTTGCCTGCTTGTGGAAAAGCTAGTGTGAAAATTGGGTTGAAGGGGAATATTATCTCTACTCATGTGCTTTTATATTGTTGATGTAAAATAAGCGTTGTCCAACAGTGGATTAATATTTAAGTTATAGAATGAATTATCTGAAATCAGAGGGGATCATGCACTAAGAAATAAGAAACAATCTACAAGAAAAACTCTTGCTAAAAAGCTTCTTTGTGTTCTCCTGATTCCTTTCTTTGTCTTGGATGTCTTTATAGAAGAGCTGAAGGTCTTTTAATCTAACAGGTTAATTTTACTCCTAGAGCAAGTTATTCAATCTAGACTACTGCTTATTCACTTTCAAGTGAAAGGAAAGAAATCATTCTAATCTTTCTGAAAACAAAATTAAATTCCATTTTTTAGGAAAGACCCATGTTCAGATCATTTTTGTAGTTCACAGTATGAATCTGCCATGAACCTCAGTGAAGTCTTGTTTTCCAACTAAAACACATTGCCTGGCAAATCTATTTTGCACTCTGGTTTGCACAGTGCCTTGCCAAATCCCCTTATTCTGCACCAGCAATGAAACTAGCACTTGCAGTAATCTCAGTTAACCCAAACATTTTCCTTTTTTTTTCCTTCCTTTTTCCTTTTTTTTTTTCTTTTTTTTTTTTTTTTAAGAAGAAAAGAGATGTAATCTTAAAATCTGCAGCAGGGATTATTGCGACCTGAAAACTGACTCAGTGTTCTAATTGAGTTTATAGGCCTAAAAGAAGCATGGGGCAAACAAAAGCATAGTAGTCTAGATACAGAGGTGCTCACTTAAACTTAAGTTCTATTTATACCCAGTTTACAGGGTGTTCTATTAAAGTTGCTTTTGCAGCTCACACAACCTTTGGAGACAAGCTGGAAGCAAAAAGCACTGCTCTGGAAGTAGCATGGTTGCTCTGTGCTGCCTTAAGAAATGAAGGGCTATTTCTAAGGTACAAAGATGAGAATAATGTATCTAACTTACCACAATTCAAAGAGAAATGCCTGCTTTTAATATTCACAGAAATTTGCATAGTGGTATCTGACACTATATAGCTGGACTTTTGCATCTGATCCGTATTCTCCCAGGAAGAATACTGCAATAGCTTTCTTAGATAACGAATGTCAGGGGCAAAGTAAGCAACTTTTGATTCCTTAGAAAGGCTCTCTTGCCACACCTAATAAAGATTCTTGGAATGCAAATGTCTGACAGTGGGAGACATGAGGCACCACTGCCCCTGTGCGTGGATCTTCCCATATATTCTCTGCAAACACAGTCGTTGTGGGTGGAAGAACTCAAAAAACAGCCACTACTTAGGAATGCTAGAGGGAGGCCTTAGGCACTGCCCTTACTGGAAATTTCTTGGCCATTTCAATCTGGTTTTGCCATCTCTTTAAGGACTCACAGTGTTGTAGACAAAAATCTTATTCTTATCTCTTGCTCATAAGTGATGAAACTGAGGGGCAGAGCTTCCTGGCAGCATGCTGGTCTAGGAGGAGCAGCACAATCTGCCTGCCTTCTCTGCCAACCACACACTTACATACTTTCTTCCAACAGAAAAGTCCTTTTGCTGATTTCTGCTAATTAAACTGCAGGTAAAACATTGCAGGGAAGATGTGATGACCGTCACGTAAGATTAAGTTCCTAGTGGTTTTTTCATATACTTTTTACCTGTATGACTAATGGGGAATTCTGCTTTAGAAATCCACTTCATACCTAAAAAAATCAAACAATACCTGTTCTGTGTACGTTTTTTGGGGTTTGGGGGGTTGGTTTGTTTGTGGGTTGGGTCTTTTGTTTGTTTGGGGGTTTTGTTTTGTGGAAGAACATTTAAACTGTCATCTATGCCTATTCCCTTTTGCCTTTTCTTAAAGCCTGTATTTCAAGAAATGGCAATTTCTCTTCATAGCAGGGCAAGTATGTCTTCTAGAAATTGACTTCATAACCCTTTACATCTGTCTACCAAGAGTCTTCATCTCTACCTACTTTTTTCTACAGTTATTCAGAAAGTTTTCTCTTCCACAGTAAAAGCTAGTCCCACTCATGCATAACATCCAGAATTTAATTCTAGGGACCTTTTTTCCCTCAGATTTGGTCTGGTTTTCAAATACAGCTAGAAGATTAAAGCAGGCTGTGGAAATTCACCTGCAGGAGTGTCAGTTAGACCAGGGAAGCTTCTCAACCCGAGTTTTGCCTAGTTGTACCCCCTCTTCAGCCTCTTGCTGTCTTTTACTGTTAACTGCCTCCCCTGAGCTAGTAGTACATTTAGCTCTGTCTAAATTAGTCTTTACTCCACTTCCATGGAGTGATGCTGATTTTTCTTGCCTTCCCACAAGTAGAACACATCTGCCCTTAATCTGAAGTTCTTAATACATGAAACGTGTTAAGTCTTTCATCAAATTGCTATTCTGTTGTTCTTTAGAACTTTTTCATTGCTAGTTGAGTTTTCAACCTTTGAATTCTTTATTGAGTACTGTTTGGTGAATAGTGTGCTGGGAATAGCTTCATACTTACCATTTTATTTTTGTCTTCCATATTCTATTGAATCCATTTTCTTGCTTGCTCATTTACACTTACTGAGCAGTACAAAAACTATTTCTTCATATTTTTTCCCTCTCATACTCAAAATTGAAACCACCTAGTTAGTTATGTAATCTCCCTCAAAATTCCTGGTCATATAGGAGGTATCTAAAATAAGATTGTTTGAACAAATAGTCTTTTTTTCCTCATTGTTCATCAAAAATCAGTAACTAAGTCCACGAATGAATTAAAAATCAGTAGAGATGAAAAGACTGAAGTGAGCATTAAGAATAGAAGCATCAAAACCTTTTATTTGAAATCAGATATCAAAGGTAGTGTGTGTGAGGGCTGTGTGGCTTTTTTAACACTATTCCAGTACCCGTTCTGTGTGTATCAGGTGAATCTCTAAGGTGGAAACATGGCAGTGACCTTTTCATTCCAGTCTTGAAAAGTGGCATTGTGATTTTGAAGACCTGGTCTCTGAACTAGAAGGGATTTCAGTGGTGAGTTACCACAGCTCTATTCGTGGACATAAAATAATTATTTACACCTTGTTTTTAGGAGTGATAACAGGCTATTCGATAGGTGGGTATTTCTTCCTTGGTTTCTTTGTTGGCTTCCTTCTTCTGCAGTGAATCGAAGGCTAGCATAATCTTCCCAGAAGGAATGCACATGACTGTCAATCTAAGGGAATTTCCCTAGTGGTATGGTAAAGAATAGTTCTTTGCTTTTCCTTACTTTAATTAAAATTTAAAAAACCCCAGCATCAGTGGAGGCAAATTGCATGACATATTGAAGATTACTGAAATCAGATATGCTAGAAATGAAAGGATAGGAATAGTGTTTCATAATATACTTGGGGTATCACCAATATTATTTGAGGCAACATTCCTGCAAAACAAAATGTATGAATAACTGCAAATGAGTCTGTCATCTATTTGAAGTCCCATGAGAAAGTTTAAAGAGCTACTGTGTTTTTTAGAAGAGACTGTCTCCACAAACTCTCCAATGTTCAGTCTGACATTCTTCATCTTGACTCCTTAAAAGACCTCATATTGTGGGCCAAATGGAAAGGGAGGAGAAGATCTGCTGAGGTTTCTAAGATATTGCAGGCATCTGGTAGTGTTCTAAAATTAAGCTTTCTTGCAGAAGGTGGATAGCTTCAGCTATAAGATCAATTACATCAATTGTTCTGTTAGGTTCATTTAGCGAATCCTATAGAATAAAATTGATCCTTTCCTTGCTTTGGTGAAGAATGGCATGTGAAAATCTTTCAGGTCATCCATTTAGGATGCAGGGAAATTAATTTGTGACAGATGCAGTCCTTCTGTGTAATAGCTCTGCAAAAGGTTTAAATTATTCTCAGTGTTATTAGTTTGGGGGGCAGGAGGTGGGGGATCACTGATTTTGGTACCACCCATAAGGCAAGCTCTTGTACTCTTGCATTCACTTAAGGTCCTGAAGAAAGACACAATAGGTAAAAAAAGACTCCTTTCCAAAGGAATTTGTTTAAAGCTGGTGGTAACTCTGTAGTCCTATTTTGAAATTGCTTGCCAGTGTCCATCTATCATTTGTTACTTAGCTGAAGGAAGAGGAGGTTGCAGGCTAGACTGATTCTGAAGCACATCAGGGTTTAATGAGAACAAGGCAGGGACAGGAAGGCTTCTGACTGTTACCTCAGTATTCTAACAATTTGTTCATACTTCTAAGCTTCAAGGAAGCAAATGTTGCACAATCAGTTCCAGTTTCAAAACATCCTTCATTATAAACGTGGTGCAGCGAGCAGGAAACTAGGAGACTTGTTTCAAGAGTCTGGCAGACTAGTGTACTTTCCACTTACCTCTAGAGTCTTAGAACCTGGTATTGAACATGGGCATCAATGAGATGCAGAACAAGCTAGCAGACAGAGAAGAGTGTGGTGTTCTATCTGATGTAACCAGGTTAGAGAGCTACAGGAAGCTGTAGTACAACGGACATCATGAGATCCCTTGGCGATGCACTCTCCTCATACAGAACAAAGACAGCCCAAGATGCAAGCAAGGAAAGTATCAGTCAGGGGTGTAAGTGAAAGGCACAGCCAAATGGATGGATCTTGGTGCAGGCTCCAAGTGTGATTATTGTTATTACTATTTCCCCTAATCTTATGGGAGTTTTGCAGTTGTTACTGGACTTGAGGTTTACTGAGATTTTTTTAGCTCTACTTCACCCCAAATGTAATCACCTCTCATCTGTGATCTATAATTTCCTGAAGTCACTCAGTTGTAGAGAATGACTGAGACAAATCTGTACTTAGCTGTGGTGGTTGTAGCTAGAGCATCAAATCCCATTCCAGAGCTACCACTGGAGTCCAGAACTCCTGGCTCCTTTATTCTGTTCTTTGTTACAAACAGATACAGACTCTAAGAGGATAGGCTACCATGGTTTCACAACAGATTGTACCTCTCCTGCAAACCCCTTCTTCCAGGAAGACATGCACTGTGGAACTTCAGTCAGGCCAGCAGGTCTTGTAAAAATTCCCTTTGTTTTGAAAAGAGAACTGTGGGGTTTTATTGCTCTTTTTGTTGCTTTCCCACAGAAGTCAGAAGAGGAACTTGAAATGAGAAAAGCAAACAGCAAATAATTGTTATGAGTTTTAAAAACGTATCTGAAAGGATTTTTTTCTTATTTGTATGTTATATTATTTCCATAAATAGCTCTTCTGGCATGTCAGTTTTGAGCTGAGAAAAAGAAAACTATCATTTCACCTAATATTTGAATCCCTTTCACTTTTCTAATTTTATGCTTTATGAAACCTTGTAGCCTGAGATCCCTCTGAGCGTAGTCATCATAGATCTAACAGAATACCTTTGATTTTCATCACAGTATGAAGGCAAAATGAAGAAATGCTGAGATGCAATGACGTTTTTCTTCAGAGTAGCTACTTAAAAATACCAATGGAAAAAATGTTGATCTGCATTAGGGCCAAATATTGGCTAGAAAGGAAGTATTTTGATTACATTTTAATAGTAAGAAATATAGCCTAGATAATGAAAGGCAAAAGGATATGGCCTCTTACTATATAATCTTGTTGGCCATCAACCAAAGCAGGAAATTTTCTCTGGGTGAGTGAAGGTATCAAGTAACTTGAAAAGTAATATATTTTTAGAGACACTAGCTTCATTTCACACTGCTTTCTAGAATTAAATTGTCACCTTAGAGAACAGACTTCTTGTCTGAAAAGTGGTCTGCAGTCTTAACTCTTTCTAGATGTGTTTAAAATGTGCTCTAATTGGGCAGGGAGAGAGGAGGAAATCTGCAGAATACCACTGGTTTAGGAAGGACCTTTATTACTAGTGAAGAATAGTGTACTGGAATATACCCTAGAGAACAGCATATGCTACTCATGGTTCTGCAGTGCAAATACATCACGTGAAGGCAAACACAAACAACATGCCTGCAGTATCTCACTGAACTGAACTGGCTCTTGGCACACTCCGTGTCAGTAATAAATCCTCAAAAGTGCAGCGATGGCTCCTGCAGTTATCTTCTGGTTCTTCTGCTGGCCATTACCAAGTGAGGCTGTTCATTTCTTTGTGGAGAGGCCATTGTAGGCATCCGTGTAGCACGAGGGCTGGGGGAGAGGAAGGCTCGAGATGCCTGGAGGGATTTCAAATCCCTTCGATCTTGAAAGGATTGTTGTTCCTTATGGACCTTTAAAATAACCATTATTGTACAGAAAAAGGTATGCTGCTGAAATTTGAACAGTGAAATATGGGTTTGCTCAGGAGGATTGCAAATTGTTGACCAGAATTCTATTCATGGGGTCTAAACTGTCACCATACAGTATTGTGTACTAAAAACCTTCTGTTGCACAGAGTGCGCTTCAGCTGATCGTGCTTTTGAAATGTCAGTACCTCTCTTACATTTACCATATGGATTGTGATGCTCCCTGTCTGAGAGAATAATCCAACAATTCATCTGGCTTAAAAAGGCACCGGTAGCATCTGGTGGAGAGGGGAGAGCTGAGACTCAGTCACAACCATTGTCTTCCATCAAGGCAGTGCGATCCCATCTCATGATGGACTAGGATAGATGTTGCAACAGAAGGTGTCCTTGGAGGGAATGTGGGATTCCTTCTTTCTGCCAGTCCCATGCAGGAGTTCTCCGTGGATAGCAAGAGATTTAGCATCAGTTGTCTTAGTACTGAGTGCGTTCAGATTCATGATGCCAGATACTGTACTGACATCATATCATAAATTATTTCTTTGGGGGCATCCACACCTCCCTAATTGTTTCTATCCTTTGAAGACCTGCTGACTATGGCTGTGTTATCCCTTAACTTCAAAAGTTCCAACCAATTAAAAGTTCCGGGAAGGATTTTGTGACAGCTAAGGGTGTGGGATTTCTTTTTTTATTATTATTTTAAGAGAGGAATGAGCAGAAAATTAGCTGTTTAGTTTGCCTGAAAATGCTGCCCAGTAATATATATATGATCCTGCCAGTTCTTTAGGGCATATTTTGAAATTTGATACAGGGCAGCCTTTGTGCTAGAGATGTGCCTTCTGCCACTCCTATGAAAATCCACCCAGAGCTGGCCAAGTTGCAACCTGCAGTTCTTCCTAGGTTTATATGTAGTTCCATGATTGAGGAATTTTTCCCTAAAGCAAAGATTATGTTCACACTGGGTACATTCATCTCTGAAATGCAGTCCAAGCAGCCTAAAGCCTTTGCCTGCTGGAGGATTTCTGTGCTCTTCAATAGCCTAGAGAGACTGAGATAGTGTGAAGAGAAACTTTGGTCAGGAGTGCTGGATGCACTTCGGATCATGACAGATTGGCCAAAGAGGCCACTGCTGGGAGATGTGAACAAAGTGGGAGCTGACCAGATGAAAGCCCTTGAGACCCGAGGGAGGAGGGAAGAATGTAGTGCCTGTATGAGAAGAAAGGAACTGCAGTCCAGTAGGGATAGATGAAGGAAGTGAAATACCCTGAACTCTCAGTTTTCTTTGTAACACTTTCAGTTACAAAGAATTATTGAAGCTATAAAGTAAAGGAGGACTCAAAATGTAGAAAACAAAGTTGCAGTTAAGCAGTAGACTACAGTACCTAATTACATAATCACTTTTCCCCACTCCATCTTATTCAGGGGATGAGGGGTACAATCAAGAAAGAATTTTTGTGGGATCCTTTGCTTATTTTTGCTGAATCTGGAAAACATGGAGAGGGACCTTGGTGTCCTGGTGGACAGTAAGTTCTCCATGGAACAGCAATGTGCCCTTGTGGCCAGGAAGGCCAGTCATACCCTGGGGTGTATAAGAAGAGTGTGGCCAGCAGGTCCAGGAAGGTTCTCCTCCCACTCTGCTCTGCCCCAGTGAGACCACAGTTGGAGTGTTGTGTTCAGTTCTGGTCTCCCCAGTTCAAGAGGGACAGAGAAATATGAGCGAGAGTCCATCAGAGAGCTGCAAAGATGATTACAGGACTGGAGCATCTCTCTTGTGAGGAAAGGCTGAGAGCCCTGGGGCTGCTTAGCCTGGAGGAGAGAAGACCAAGAGGGGATCTGATGAATGTTTACAAATATCTGCAGGGTAGGGGTCAAGTAGAAGAGGTCAGTCTCTTTTCAGTGATGTGATAGGATGAGAGGTCATGATAGCAAGGTGAAATGCAAGAAGTTCCACCTCAACATGAGTAAAAACTTTGTTACTGTGAGAGCGACAGAGCCTGGAACAGGCTGCCCAGAGAGGTTTTGGAGTCGCCTTCTCTGGAGACTTTCCAAACCCACCTGGATGTGATCCTCTACAGCCTGCTTTAGGTGAACCCCTTTGGCAGGGGGGTTGGACTCTATGACCTCCAGAGGTCCCTTCCACCCCCTACCATTCTGGGATTCTGTAAGAGACTGAATGAATACTGAAAAGTAAGAATGTTATTTGAAGTACAGAAGTCAGCAACTGAAAGAAATAGAATTGCTGCTTTAAATAAGTACAGTATTATGTATTCTCTGAGAAAAAAAATGCCCTAAATGCTTCAGATTGTACTTTGCAATCCCATTTGCAAAGCAATGTTAACACCTTTTATCTCACAATGTTAATTCTGAATAGAAGTTGCTTATGGAGTATTTATGTAGAAGGAAATAAAGAAGGCTGTATGATAATAATTGTCTTTAAAGTAGGCAGGCATTCTGTAGTAAAGAAGTCCAAACATAGTTTGATGATGCCCAGGTTATGGAAGAGATGGAACAGGACTGGAAAAGACAAAGCCATAAATTTGTGTAAAACTATTTGAGAATTATTATTTAACCAGTGGGTTGAAAGGAGTAAAATACCCAACAAATTCTTCGTACCCATGAGGAATCATTAGTTCAATTCTGCTGAAAAGCAAGACTAACCAAGATGATATGCAAGTAAAAATTTCTGTTAAATAAGTGGTGCAAAGAGTGAGTCTGACCTTCTTCAAGCACATAAAAACTATCAGGTTTACCTGTGGGGAGTATTTTATCAGCACATGCTATTCAAACAATAACTATTCTTATCACCCAGAACCAGGTTTGATCTTGTTCATGGGATAATTTGGCAATGAATTCTGTCTACACAGCAGCAAGCAAACATTGTCCCCGTGGTCTGGAGTGGCCAGTGACAGGCAGGGCACTCTGGTGCAGCTTTGCTCACACCAATAGCACTGCAGTTCCTCCTCCTGACAACCCCTTCCCCATTTCACTCATGAACATTTTTAGAGTATGAGCTCATGTGCAAATTGTAAATTCTTGGCACTTTTGTGACAGGAAAGTATTAAAAAGTGAGGAGGCTTTGCTTTGTGAACAATTCAGGTAGGAAGAATTTTTAATTTTCTGTTAGGAACAACTTACACATATTTACCAAAAACAGGCACTCTTAATCATGCTGGCTTATTTCTAATTTCAGTAAGAATTCACACTTATTTAGTGCTTTATTCAAAACCCTTCCTGTCTCTAGGGCCTCTTAGTGGAACTGCAGTCAGCTGTCTTACTGTTCATAAACATGCAGCAACTGGAGAAAACCCCCAAACCCTCTTGTTTATAATCTTTTAACATCTGCTACCTAGTAACATGTCTTTTAATTCTTTATTTCGTGGCCAAAGGGCCTTTACTTCACTCTGGATAGAAGAACAAACTGTTAAAATGTTTTATTGCCTGCTTTTCCTTTTACATTTTCTTAATACTGAATATAATTCTTAATACAGAATATATTTAAAGGATCCAAAGAGATGAGCCATAAAATATAAATCAGAAAGGATTTGGAATGCTAAGCATGTTTGGTTTTTTTTATAGCTGTCTTTATTATTTAATGGTGCTTTCCATGTAAATACAGTTTCTACTATGGAGACTTCCTTCTTCATTTCTGTTTAAACCCAGTGTAATAAATCTTGAGTAAATGTTGTAATATGTGTATATTCCACTAGTGAATACGATAAAGAATAATATCTTAACATTTTTGCACTTAACAGCTCATTAATCTTAAATATTACATGCAAATGCTGCTATAGCAATGCAAAGAAAATAGAGAGAGGGCTTTGAGGCCAATAGGCAAAATGATGCCTTTTGTTATAGTTTAATTTGGGGTTTAGGAATGGGGTTAGGTTAGGTTTTAAAGATAATGTCTCTGACTTGTAGAAGTAAGTCCCATGATAGTGTATGTGTCAATAGTAGCAATAAATGTCCAAAAATATCAAATGCCCCAAAATAGTGTTTCTTCCTACATCTAAACTCAAATTTTAAGTAGAACCATTTGGAATCTAAAGATCTACTTAAAGTTTAATTTTTTTAGGATTCAGTGTAGCTGTGTGAGTTTAAATTCCTGAAACAAAAGATGCCCCTTTTCATATATAGAATAAAACCAGTAGGACCATCTTTGCAAAAGTGTGCATCTTTGCTGATTGTGCAGATTTCATAATGATTTCTGTGGGTCACTTAGAATCATTTGCCAGATTCATCCAAAGACTGGAGAGGTCAATGATATAATGGTTTCTGCCCATGGTCCTTAAAGGTACAAAATTAAGTTTAAAATGGGTTGGGAACCAAAAGTCTCAAACTCCAATGCCCCTGCTGTCCTGCTGACAGAGGATATTAGACAGATTTTTCAGTAGAACTTAAATGTTTGTAAGCATGGGAATATACATGATTTTATTTGTATTTCTTGCTTCCAAATGAAGAATTTCCTTAAGTTTTCTCTTTGTCTACATTGCAGTTTTTCCTCTGTTGGTTATATTCCTGAATTTGAAGCGAGTTTATGTGTAGCCTGTACAGAAGCCCATTTGTTTCAGGACTTGCCAACATCATTACATGATCCACGTGAAATGGGTTATATAAATTAAAGCATTTTTGGATGCTTTCAGAGAACACAAAAGTGGCATAAAGTTTAGGGTGTTTAAGTTCTAACATGTATGCTCACCATTTATGACAACTCAGTCATTAGATGTTAATTCTCTTTCCTAAGTTTCCCCAGAATGAACTTGGCTGTGTGGTGACTGAGTGAAATGGGTGTTTAAAGACAAGGAAAATTCAGATTATGTAGAAAACAAGTTAGTAACCTTCCTTGCAGGCAGAGTAAAAACTGGTCACAAAGCACTTTGTTATTTCATATTCTTTCCTGGAGTTCCCCTGGGAGGATCACCGTGCTGCTGGTTGTTTGTACCAGAACTGCATAAATATTGTGCCTGTAAGATGGATGTTTGAACTGGCTTAAGTTAAATGACAAAACAGAATTAGGCTGTGTAGTAGCAAGATATCAAGGGCTTCCTTTCATAAGAAATGCGTGTCATCTTTCAGCAGTAATTCACCACTTCACTATGGCTACATCAAAATGATATCATTGTATATTGCTTTATACATGTTTGATCTTGACCTTTCCATAGAATGCTTACAGAAATTCAAGCCCTGAACTTCATGGCTTCCTTTGGATCCAGATTGAATTGTGTCATTTTAATTAACATTTGTAGTCTCTGATTTCCACATCTTGATGACAGATTAGCATACCAGCAGTGTGATAAAATGAGATGAAAAGGTAGACAAACTTCTGTTTTTATTAAGCCTGGATGTTACAGAAGAAGAAAGGAATTTGATCATAGAATGTTCCTAGATTAAGGATCTTAACAAACTTCCAGGGTATTTCTTTTAAGTTATTTATTGTTTACCTCTGTATTAGGATGTATTAGGAACTTAGATTGTTGACTAGTTATGAACCATTATATTTTCATAGCTATGGAAAACTCCAGTGCCATTGAAACCAAGTGTAATTGCATACTTAAACATTGCTGAATGGAGTTCAGCCTAGTTGGTGGCCAGTCACAAGTGGTGTTTGTTCCTCAGGGCTCAGTACTGGGGCCTGTTCAGTTTAATCTATTTTATCACTCATCTGGATGAGGGGATCGAGGGCACCCTCAGTAAGTTTGCTAACTAATGATACGAAGCTGGGTGGGAGCAGAGGTCTGCCTGAGAGTAGGAAGTCTCTTCAGAGGGGCTTGGACACACTGGATTGATGGGCCAAGGCCAGTGGTATGAGGTTCAACAAGGCCAAGTGCAGGGTCCTGCATTCAGGTTGCAACAACCCCATGTTTTACTACAGGCTTGGGGACAAGTGGTTGGAGAGCTGCCAGGTGGAAAAGGACCTGGGGATGTTGGTCAAGAGCCAGCTGAACGTGAGCCAGCAGTGTGCCCAGGTGGGCAAGAAGGCCAACAGCATCCTGGCCTGGATCAGGAATAGAGAGGCCAGCAGGACTACCAAGTGTCAGTCTCTTCTCCCAAGTAACAAGTGATAAGAAAGGAGCAAATGGCCTCAAGTTGCACCAGGGGAGGTTTAGGTTGGACATTAGGAAAAACTTCTTCACGGAAAGGGTTGTTATGCGGTGGAACAGGCTGCCCAGGGAAGTGGTGGAGTCCCCATCCCTGGAGGTATTTAAGAGACATGGAGATGAGGTGCTTAGGGACATGGTTTAGTGTTCAGATTGTCAGTGTTAGGCTGATGGTTGGACTGGATGATCTTAAAGGTCTTTTCCAACAGACATGATCCTTTGATTCTATGATTTCTACTAAAGCCTCTTCATCTTTTGGTTGTTTAGTGGTTGTTTTTTTCAGGGAAGACATTCTGCTTTGCTCTTTTTTAAACTCCAAGGAGATAAATAGGTCTTGAAAGACTGCATCTTTACAAGCGAGAGTTGATTGGGTTTTTAAATGGGTAGTTATCTCACAGAAATGAACAACTCCCCTGGGCTCAGTACTAACAACTTTATCACTTTAGTCTTGGAAAAGATGTACAAAAGGAAAATTCCATAGTGGGTTGTTAAGTCTTTGTTTTTTAATGTTGTTTTTTACTTTCTGATTAAAGCTATTTGTATTACATGCAATAGCATCTCATATTAAATGTTTAGAAATGAATTCATCCAAATAAACTCAGCATACTTGAATAAACCTGTCTTTTGGAGCTGTGGGCATCTGGAGGATTTGAGCATCTATCACACTGCCATATTTAAAAACACAGGGGAAGCAGTGATTGAGCTTGAAAGAACATTGTCAGATAGCTGGAATTTTTTCTGGATATTCACTCTCAGTAACAGTGGTAGCAAATGCTAGTTACCTCCAATGATCCTACTCCTAAAAGGGCCTGCATTCATTGGGAAGAGCTGAAATATAGAATCTGTGCTTTTGTTGGCCAGAAGCAGCCAAATACCACCGTTGAAAGTTGTGATCTAGGTATTTCTTGCCTCAAATTTAGGAAAAAAGCAAACAAAAGCCTTCCCATGGGGATAAGTACAAATAAACTTATAAATTAATCTGAAATCCAGCTGAATTTTAGATATTATGTGGAATAGGCATTGCATGCTGTGAAAACTTTCATTACTTTAAATTCATTTTTATTTGCAGTTGGAACTGGGAACTGATTCTATTTTTTTTCCTGGGGAAGTGAGAGCAACAGAGATTCTACTGTCCACTCCATATGATGAATTCCATGATCCACGAGGAGCCTTAAGACCTCAACTAGTAGGAGGTCACTGAGCCCTTTGTGTGTGTGTATGATATTTTTAAGACCAGCATCTGTTATCTCTACTGAATATGTGAGAATTACCTACTTCCTAGTTAGGTTTTGCAAAGTAATAATGTGCACTTTATAATACATCCCTCTCTTTTCCAGAGGGAACTGGAAGTCCCACTGTGTAGCTGGGCCTGAGGGACTGGTGAAAGCTCTGCCTTCAGAGACCCATCTAGGAGGAAAGGCCATGTGAGGTTCAGTGGGAGTGCTGGGAGTACAGGGGGAAAGGGACAGCATTGGCTTGGTAAGCAGGTGTCAACCAGGAGTTAGTTACTTTGGCACTACACATTAATAGTAAACTGGATGCTGTTTTGTGTGGTTCTATGCATAGTTTTGTCTGGTGAGTACTTCTGTAGTACAGTAAGTTGTTACTCAGGCAGAACAGCTGTTATATTCCTGGTCCTGCCCTGGTCATGCAGCCTGGAAGTGTTTTCAAAACAGACCACACAGGCTGGTTTGGAAAATATTAGTCAGCAGTAACCACACCAATAGGATTTTGAAAGCAGGTTTTGGTTTTGTTTTTCACCAATGCTGCTAAACAAAGGTCTTTGCAGAAGAGATGGGACTGGGATCTGCTCAAGGGGTAAAAGATAGTAGGGAAGTGGAATTATTAGTTCTGGAAATAGCCCTTGTAGAGATTCATGACAGATTTTAAGATTGCTATGAATGAAGCATAAATAGAAATATGTGTGTAAGCCCCAGAAGAAGGAGCAGAATAAGTGCTAAAAGAATGGCCTGAAATTCTAGCAAAGAACACCATCCCCAGCCAATTACATGAAAGATTGTGTTGTTTCTATTACATGCAATAGGTCTGCACTTCTAGGTCTCACTTCTGCACATTCTGACAACAGCAGAGTGGGAATAAGGTTGTGGTATATGTTATTTCTTATAGAAAAGAAGAAATCTATAGCAGAAGAATTCCCATACTAACTTTTAACTCTTAAAAGAATATAAAACCCTGTCATCATTGCTAATCAAGAAGAAACTTGATAGCCAACATCATTTCTTTTCCATGTTGCATACATAACTTGGCCAGACAATTAAACACATGTCTTGGTGCTTGCAAATATGTGGGCGTGAGAGTGTGTGTTAAATCAAGAGTGGATGAAATCTGCAGGGGAATGAGTGAACAGGTAAAATCAAATTCTCTGGAGATACTGTAAATGCAGTTTCTTCTTCTATAAGGTTTCATCTCGAGCACAAATGGAAAGCTGAAAAAAGTGTTGACCCACTGCTGCTTCAGGCAGGCTCTTACAGTAAAGAAAAAACCAGTCTGCACTACCAACTCTGTGTTGCACACCCAAAAAACTGCAGCAGGGAGGGCAAGTACTTTATAGAATGGTCATTTTTCCCAACTCTCCAGGTAAAATACGTTCATAAATACAACTAATATTGCAAAACTTAGCTAAGCAAATCTTGTGGTCGCAGAGCAGTCTTGTCTCTCACACAACTTTTCTGTTACAGAGATGTGTCTGATATTTCACTGAATCATCTGACAGATTATGGAAAGTCTCTGCAGGAATAAACTGGCTATCCTCCCTGAGTGAGCCAGAAAATTGTATGTTTTGAATATTTGCAGTTAAATGGTGAAATAATTTACAGGTCAAAGCTTATCAAGCAGATACACATTTGTGAATAACTTCTGTTGTCAAATTCTCCAAGTAGTTTGATGACAGAAGAGAAGTAATCTTTTGTTTATTTAACCTGCTGTTAAATAACTGCTGTTAGACAGAGGGTGCTCATTGCATCTTTACGCCCAATTTATTTTGTTCTCAGGATAAATGAGCATCTATCCAAAGTGGCACTGACAGAAATGAAAGGGAATTTGATTGCACTGTAATAAGTAATTAATGACTGTGGAGTTGCTTATTGGAAACATCATGGAGTCAAGCCTAACTGTCAAGGTTACAATTCTGTAACCACTTCTTAGCCTCTTCTTACCTAGAACTGTCACGTGTGTCAAGCAAAGTGAGCCTGTGTGGATGGTTCCTTTGTGGGAGCTAAAGAGCCAGTTCCCATTTCTCTCATGGAAGTAGCTTACAGAGAAGGTGACATTAAGTCCTTCATCCTTTATTTATTTCCCTAGGGTTTAGTTTTGTCTGGTTTGTTTTTTTCAGGTATCCTTTGTACTCGAAGGCGCTATCTTAGTGTTTCATTTTACAGACAGTTTACACCAGGGACAAAGTAACTTGCTGTGGAGTTAGCATTTATGGTGTAAGAACAGCATAACTCATATAGCATTAGCTACTTATGTAGAACTTATGTAGCATTCTCAGTGCCAAATAATTTATTACATGTCTTTCTCAACAGTCACATCTTTGCTTGATTGTACATTACCATTAACAAGCCCCAAATTGCTACTCATTCCTGAATGAGAGCACCCATTTCAAGGAGTACTTCAAGCATGCTAAAGGAAGCTGTTGGTGTTTAGTCCACATGTTAAAATGAAGCTTGCACAATACACTAACTAATGTATGTTCCACCATCTTGTATTAGAAAAAGAAAAGTCATTATGTGCAGCCACATTTCATGTGATTACCCTTCTAGCTGATGTGGTATCAGCCTGTTTCCTCTCGTGTCATGATACAAAATGATAGTCCAGTCTCCAGAATTATCATTGTCATTAGCTCATCTTATGAGAAATGCACATCCTCGATGAAACCTCTTGGAAAGGAAAGATGCAAGCAGGTGTACTGTGTTTAGTTCCAATTTTAGTTTCATCCCCTTGTGTGTGTGTTAGTTTGTATTCATGACTAAACTCGTGGTGAGAATGCAGAAAAAAATGGCATAGTAGATTCTTCTGGCAATTGTAAGATGGCTCATCTTGAATGCTTTCAGAGGTTCTCAGCCCCTTTTAGTTCACTTAGCTCCTTATAGCCTTGATTTTGTCTTCTGTGTAATGTATCCCTAGATATACTTTAGATACCTAAGGTTTATACCTAAGCCTTTTTTTGTTTTTTTTTTAGTTTCATTTGACTTGACTTTCAGAGACTTGTTGATACCATTTTGCCAGGTTAAAGGATGTGAGGTAGAACATCTTTATCTCGTTCTGTGCTTGTTGAGCAGCAGGACAGACACCACCACCTCAGATGCCTCTCTACTGCACCTTAATGTATGGTCTGGATATTTCCCCCACTTTGGATGTCTAGTCCTCTTTGTTCCTGCTTGGTTTTGGATATAAAATGACAAATATTAAAGCAAAATGTAATACTCTGTTGTTTTACCTCCTCCTTTGAGAGCCACCATACCTTGGAAGTTGGTTTTAGTGACTATGTATGTTAGTAAATGGAACTAAAAACTGCTTGTTTTCAGTTGCATGCTGATGCTTCCAGGAATCTAAAGCATCTATGCAGAATTAGGCACCTGAAAGATTTTTACATTTACCTGCTTAGCTTTGAGCTAAATGTTTTCCTGAGGTTAGGTGCTTAAAAGGATCTGACATTAGGGTAGCTTATCTTTGTATCTCCTTGACTATATGATGGTGCCAAATGTTCTACCATATGCTTTGTAGTCAGGTTGAGCTGAGTTATCCAGAATATTTGCATGAGAATCCAGCTTTCCAAAAACAGGATAGAGTGTAACTTCTGATGGAGATAGTTTTATGTGCACCTGCAGCCTGTGGCAATTGATAAGGTTCCTGTGCATGTTCTCAAACTCTGTCCAGAATGAAAATAGCTGCTCAAAATGAAACTACACCCAAATTAATCCCATATTTTCTCTAGTGGACATCTCAGAACATAGATTTCTGTGTTGTAGCTAAATTTCTTTTTCAGGGAACAAAAAGTGTGATTGCAAAATTAAAAACCTGAAGATCTCTATCAGCAGAACAAGTCTTTATGCTGTGTTCCTGGTAAGCCAGTAAATTTTATTCCATATAAAAACTTCATTTTAGGTGCAATCTTACAAACTTTACACATACTTAAAGGAAAGAGCCTTGTCCTCATTTTAAAAAGGAATTCGGCATTAACTATGAGCTGCTACCAAGAATTTGCTACAGAGATATCCACTTTGCAGTTCTGTTTCAGTAGTTACCTTTGCAGAACAAATGTCAGGTGTAGCTGTAACATGGAACAAGTTCTTGACTTTGTGATATGAGTTCAGTAGTGGATGTGAACTAGCTTACCTACTGCCATCTGTTCCTCTTTTTCTAGTCTATATTTTCTGTTTTAAAGAATATGGAAAAGAAACCAGAAATGTTCCTTTGTTTTTTAATATATATTTACAGGGAAAGCCTGCAATATCTTAGTACACAGAGAATATAATGTTTGCAATATTCAGACTGTGCAACTTGAGATGCTTTTCATGGATCATATCACGAGCTCTAAGTAGTTCAAAGTCTTTATGAAGATTTTAGTCTTTTATTTGGTGCTTCACTTGTACAGGTAGCTACACTGATCATTTGCATTCAGCCAGTGGTGTATGTTGAAATGTAGACATTTTAATATAAGGGGGGTGTGTGTGTGTGTGT
Source organism: Chloroceryle aenea (assembly GCA_013399075.1). Classification (NCBI taxonomy): domain Eukaryota; kingdom Metazoa; phylum Chordata; class Aves; order Coraciiformes; family Cerylidae; genus Chloroceryle; species Chloroceryle aenea. Next base: position 88,720 of record VWZY01010272.1, read on the forward strand.
TTAGGTACCAGCAATTTTTTATAAAAATAGTTTTGTTCACCCTTGTGTGTATTGACCTGCTTGGTCTTTAAGTTAGGATGTTATTTCATGTCCCCAGTAACTTGTATTTGTAGCATCTTTCAGTTGACTCTCCTTGTCTTCCAGCAGCTTGCCACTCTTCTGAAGAGTGGTAAACTAAGAAGAAATACAAAGTAGTTGTCTATGAACCATCTAGACCTGGCCAGGCTCAACCCCTCCACCGAGACTAGAAGGGTGCATGAAGTTCAGCGAGCTACACACTTGATAAATGGTAATTCTCTTTAAAATGGCCAGGTTTCCACCCATGGACACTTCTGTTCAAAGGTAGTTACTTTGCAAGTCCTCCTACAGACAACCCATATAGCAAGACAGGAAATTTTTGCAAAAAAAAATTGGAAAAAAAAAAAATTCTTGGAACCAAGAAGCTGTTCTCAAACTCTGTCCAGAATGTAAATAGCTGTTCAAAATGAAACCAAAACCAAATTAATCCTGGCTTTTCTCTAGTGGACATCTCAGAACATAGATTTCTGTGTTGTAGCTAAATTTCTTTTTCAGGCAGCAAAAAGTGGGATTGCTTTTAAAAGCTTTAATTTCTTTGTAAGGCTAGAGCATAACAATACCTTCCTGCCTCCACCAAGTCAAGGGCCTTGGTGTTTGGAATTGTATAAATATATAATAAGCAAGAAAGTGTAATTTTATTTCTATTCCCCACATGAATGGATCACTTCAGTAAGAAATCCATATTAATAGCTATTAATATCTATTACAGGAGTAGGCAGGGGTGAAAGAAAGGAATTGGTAAGTTTAGCATCAATTTACCACATACTTAAAATAAAAAAATCTTCTCTTTTAAATGGGGAGTTGGCATTTTCAGTGGTATCCAAAGGGGAGGCTGTGAATGAACTTTGGCAAACACAGATGCTCTGTCTGTGTCCCGAGAGCTCTGACTGGCATGTGGCAGTGGGATGTTACTTCTGGCACTGTGTGGGCTGGGTGATCTGCTGAGTCCCTGGCATACCGATCCCTGTAGCAAAGATCTGTGAAGACATCAAGGACTTGGCAGCATTGCACCTATCTTTGCAGTACAAGCCTTGATTTGCCAACAGGTATTGCTGCATGAGTTCATTGTCTGAATGCAGAAACAAAAGCCACCTTTTCAGTGAGAGGGGAAAGAGAGCTTCTTGCCAGCTGCATTACTCATTGGTCCTCTTAACCTAACTTAACCCTTTTGTGCCCCGTGAAGCTGTGAGGGAGAAGGAGTTGTTCAAATGCTTTGTGGATGTTTTCTGCATTTGTTCATCAGCTGCTATAGAGCAGCTGGCCGTGCTGCAGGAGTGAAACTTTAGGAATGTGTTTCCAGATCTGCTCGGGCAGTTTGCCCTCCAGTTTGTGAGGCTATTGTTGAAGGTATGCAAAGCTCCCAGATACTGAACTGGAGAGACGCAGGATATCTGCTGAAAACATTTGGGCTAGGGGATGCATGGAGTATCCATTTTGCACCATAAATCTTGTTTGCCTTGCAATTAGCTCAGAGCTTGCCTTGCAGAATGCTGTGAAATGTGATCAGGTTCTACTACCAAACACACATGCAGTCCCCCTGCTTTTATTCCTGTATACTGGTTACTGGTGCCCATAATAATGAGGTATTCTTGCATACAGATAGGGTGCAGCTACCCTGTTGAATAATACTGGGGTGAAGGAAGACAGCATGTTGATACCACTTCATCTCCAAATGCAAGCTGGAAGGTTATTCAGTACGTAGGACAGACAGTTCAAAAGCAGACTGTGGCCACCAGGATGGTACCTCATTTCTTCCTGCACAGTGCTCAGGCCCTGGCAGCCAGTAGTGCTGTGACTGGTTCTTGGTTATCTACCAGGCTGAGGAGCAATCTTTAGGTAGACAGCATTACTTATGTTGTACTTAAGCCCACTCAAGTGAGGAGGCTCTAGCTGGTGAGTGGATATGAGCAGGCAAGAAGGGTTCTGGGCTGTGTCTTAAAGGGTGATACCCCCTCTTAGGAAGAGGGCATGGAGGGAGGGGTTAAGTTTCATGCTTCAGGCATGTTGCACTAGAGGTAAGGCATCTCAGCTTCTCCCATCTAATGACCTGCCTAGCCCTTGCTATGTCTAGGACTGATCTGGAGTAAGTGGCCTTCTGTGGAGAAAAATGTCCTCATTTAAAAGCTTCATTTTGAAAAGTTTCTCTGATATACTGTGGATGTTAATGGCCTAGGCACATGTACATTAACAATTTCACTTACTGTTTTCCAGCTGAATCTTCCTTCAGTGTAAAACTGCAAATTCAGATTTGTCATAGATATACTTTTTGTGGAGTGAAATAAGGAAAGCTTGTATCTTGACAATGTAGAACCTTTATCAAAGATGTGGCAGTGTTCCTCTTTCACTGATTTTGTTTGTTGTTCTTTCATCTTGCCACCACCAACTCTAAATACGAACTCAAATGAAAAGCCTCAGTTAAAAGACCATGGGATTTCAAAGGATTGGTAGAAAAAAGCACCTTGACGTAGCCACACTCCAATCCTGCTTGCCCTTCAGATGAATATATCTGCCTCTTTCTGGCATAATAATTGTTGAATTGGAGGTTGGCCTCAACCAGAATTTATCATAAGCAGAGATTTCAAAGCTAACTTAAAGGTTCTGTTAGAATAAGAAATCAATATACCTGCTGAGCATAAGGCTTCTTTGTTGGTGCAAATTGTTATGCAAAATTATGATGTTGTTTACCCAGCTGCTTGTTGAGTTGGCTTGTACATACCAGAGTAGAAGTGTCGATGTCAACAAGTGGTATAATATTTGGTAGCTAGGTGGCAGAGAAGGGATTGTGAGGTGCAGATGTGAAGGTTGACAGTGATGCTCTTAGAGGAAGAGAAAGTGGTTTGTGTAGCACAGCTTTGTAACATTTTAAGGTGAAGAAAACATGCACAGTGCATAAGTGTAATAATTCATCCCTGAAGAATAGCCTGAGTTCTAGTGTTTGTAAAATTAGAAAGTTGTATGTACAAGGTTAACTGGTAATGTTTAAGGAACATTTATAAAATAGTGCCCTGTGCCACTGCAAGCAAAGTGAGCAGAAGGGAAAACTGTATCCTCAGTTTGGGATAACTTGGCTTTGCAAAGGACCACAAATTTTATATGTGGAAGGTCTGAAAAGAAAAAGTCTCCAACCATTTCTACCTCGGGGGTAGAGGTAATAGTTTTGGAGCATAAACATGGTTACTGTTCCTGCTAACTGCATGCTGCCATTCCTTTGGAGAGGAACTATGCACCTGAAGGAGAGGCAGTTCCAATGCATGTGTCTTTACCTGCATCACTGGTTCTTTGACATAGGGGATTTGAAACCAGGTGCAACTTATACATGGCAAAAAAAATTTATCTTCTATAAATACAGCTGCTTTGGAAGTTAAATGCAAGAAGCAGTTAGGTTCCCTAATACTCCCAGTCAAAGCTGGGAACATTGGTAATTAAAGGAAGAAAGATGGGGCATGAGGCACAACAAATTACCTGCATATTGCAATATATAAGCAAATGCAAGCAACCAAAGACAAGAATATTGCATGTTGCTTTTTAGATTGTTACCTGTTTTAATAAATGACCTGATACCTAATGAATGGCCTGATTTTCCAAAATAGCTGAATATTTTAAACATATGAAAAATACTGTTCTGATGAGCAAAACCTGCTGGGTACTTGGTAACATAAAACATAAGGGGGTCTACAGAAAAACCCCTATTAAAGAGAGGAGAAATATAAATCTTGGGTACAGCTTTGGTTACTGTTGGCTTGGAAACACTACCAAACCCATGAATCAGCATTCACATCACACATCCCCCCACATCTTCAAGCTTTCAGCAGTGCATTGTAAGGAGAATAGCACTGTGTGATAAGCATGACTTCTTCTGCTTCTTTTTAGTTTGTTTGTTTGTTTGCGATTGGGGTTGTGTTTATTTATTTATTTTTAGATCTGCCTGTGAGCTCATTTCCTCAGCTGATTTTCTTCCATGCTCAGGAATAGAAATATGTGGGTTACCTCAAGTTACTTTTGAAGAATTACTTCTGCGCAGTTAATCCTCCTCAATAGCATTTTTAAGATTTTTTCAGTTCATGAAAGGGGATTTGTCCCAGAAGTAGGTGAAGCAGGCAGCCTGGTAAAACTCAGCCTTCACTCTACAGCTATCCAAACAGCCAAAGCAAGCTTGGGGCTGTATAAAAAGCCTTGATTGATGTTCAGAAGAGGCCCATTGCAGGCGATGCGTGAACCGGGACGCCCTTATGGTGCAGTCAGCAGTCTCTGCTAGGTGATCTAGTGGGAGCTTTTCCCCCACCCAACCTAATCTTCAGTGTTTGTGCCAAAATATTTTTTCTGGTAATCATTCTTAGAGGCACAATTCATTTTAAAAATTTGTCTCTATTGATTCTAGAATGAAAGAATATCTAAAGAATACATAAATGGATAAGTTTTCATTAAAAAAAAATAATTCAAGAATTAAATATAATGTTGACAGGTTATTTAAATGTACTTTTAATTTCATTTTCTGCTGATAATAATACTTCTTTTATGGCAACTGTTAATCCCTAAGTTAGTTGTAGTCCTTACTCTTTATATCTAAATGTAGTTTCTTTTTTTCTGTTTCATTGATAAGGAAAATATTTTAACCTTTCAGACATATATTATTTTTCATAGATGTTATCTCCCAAAATGTAGCATTAAAAATGTCTGAGAAGGAAAACTTGTGGCCACCTTTGAAAGGGAAGACCTCTTTTTAAGTAAGTAAACATACATATTGTTTATGTCAACATGTAAGGACATGGATTGTTGGCTTAAGTGCTACCCTTGTTTAACACAAAGCATTTTTGCAAACAATTTCCATTTTTTGTCAGTAGTAAACCAAAGAATCAGTTTTGAAAGCAAAGTCTCAATACCGTGGCTATAAGAACTTCCCAAGTACTGATCAATTTAACATCAGAGCCAACTACAAGGGTTTATTTCTTCAGTTTAGCTGCTTTCTTTATGAGGATTTATAAGTGCTGGCTAGCCATCAACTCCACTGCATGCTTCTACTGCTTAGCGAACACGTCTTGAAGAAATGCAGCATTTTTCTCTTGGCTTAAACTAATTAATTACTGTGTTTCATTAAAAGGAGGTTGTTATTCCCATTTTAAATCTTTGTGGTTGCTGGTTCTCAACCTGCTGTTTGCTGAGAATAGAGGGATTTATTTTATGTTGAGAAGGGCAGGTTGGTTATAGTCTTTCATGGTTTTGCTGTAAAAAATGCAACCTAGTTTTAATAACTGTCATATGGTTTTCAGGGGGTGGCAGTTCCCTGCTGTCAGTTAAAACTTGATCAGAGTTCAAGAACTGAACCTTTAGGATATGAGAAAAAATAGGGGCTTTCCTCCCCAGATTAGCTACGCTTCCTTTTATTCTGCTTTTTGCAAAATACTTGTTGTTTCCAGTCTTAAAATGTACTTTTACTGAAAGGGAAATGCAGTGGTAGCTGGATTGCTTCATTAATAGTCCTTTCACTGACAGAGGCTGCAGAAATGTACTCTTTAAAATCTCAGCTAGAACGGGATAAGGCAATAACTGTAATTGAAAAAACACCGTGGTCTTAAAAGCAATTCAACAAAAACCCCACCTCTAAAATATCTATACGTATTGTTAAGCTCCTGGTAGTTAGTAGATCATAATGTAAGGAGTTTGGCATTGTTCATATTAACAAAACAAAAGTAAACTAAGCTAAGAATTAATATAATTCTCCTTCACAGACTGTGTTCCTCACGGATTCTTAGGATTGTAAATGAAATTAGAAAAAAAAAACAGAGTATCTTGTACAGTATTTAGTGATTGTTTTGTTTTACATTTTCTCTAAGTGTAAACTGAAAAAAATTACCCTGGATATCAGTTTGTGTAGGGAATGATGTGCTGGTGATGCTGGGCACTCTGCTTCAAGCACCAATAGCAGGTGCTCTGCGTTTTAAGAACAGTAGGGTTGGATTTGTAGTGAAGTCTGGGCTGTTGTCCCAAGCTTTTGCTTTGTTTGCTTGGAAACAAGGGCCACTAAACATCTGTGGTTACAGTTGCTTTTATGTGGTGTTCAAGTTACATTTGTTTCTAGCATTCCTCATAGATTTTTCCCTTGTAAATACTAGCAGATAATGGCATGAAATTAAGAAAAGAAAAAAAAAAGGAAACAATAGGGGCCTTCATCTGAATTACACTGAAAATTATACTGCAAGAGTTGCAACAAATTTTAGGTGTAGTTTGTTATGTTTTCCAAGTAAAAGGGACACCTTTCTCTAGCCCTATGCTTTCAATTTCTTATGAAAGAAGGAGTCTAATTTTAACAGCTTTCAGAGCATTCACTTACCTGTCAAAGTCTTCAATTCTGACTGAGAATACGTGCACTGTCCAGAAAAAAGTGCTTTGGTTTTTACTTTACAACAGAACCTCCTGGAGAATTGTTAGCTGTTTCCACACGCTCGGTTTGAATCTTCTCTCAACATGAGATGCAGCAGAGAATGCCTGAGATTCTCAGACTCACTGGCAATGAAGAATAATTCCCGTGAGCTATAGCCTCAAGCAGAATATCCCCAGTGGGTGAATCACATGCACAATACATGAATTAAACAAGGGGTTGAGCTGGGTTTCTGAAATGTTTTGTTCCCCTGCCATTATTCCAGTCCATGCATAATTGAAAGTGTCTTGACATTTAATGAGCCAGCAATTTAAATGGAACATATCACTTATCTGGGGTTACAATGGATTCGATAAACAAACAGAAGAAGCAGATGATTCTTGAACTTTGTGAACAAATACTTCAACAATTTGACTTGTTTGGGCTTGGGATGCCTGCATGTAGCCCCCCTAAAAGCAAACTGCTTTTCATTGAAATCAGATACAGCAATCGATTTGGAAAGTAATAGTTATTAAAATGTCTTGAGCTTTTTGGCCCTTGGGGAATTCCTGTTGGCATCTAAATGAGAGATACATGGTCTACAGGATTCCTACATTATTCTAGTGCTCTGGAATATCATTCATGTGGTCTGACTGATCTTCAGGCTGAAGTGCAGATGGAGAGGGTTTTTATTTGTGTAGCTGTAAGAAATGTATCTCTGTCAGTTTGTGTGACGATGCAGCTATAGTACAACGCTGGGCAAACCAGGCCTGACTGAACGTGTCCTGTCTGTGTGCCACAGATACTGATCTTGAGGGCATTCTGTTGAGGCACCATCCATTTTCATAGATCCTGGGATCGAAAGGCTTGTGAATTCTCTGAAACTTCAGTTTAGGCAAGAGATTACTTCTAACCTTGCATTGTGTGGAAGGGATTTCATTGATTAACTGCAGGATACCTGCACACATCCCTTTATATGCACAGCCCATATGGCTGCTCCTAATGCCGTGTTCTTCCGCATCTTCCCTGCTTACGTGTCCGTGGATTAACTGTGTTTGCAAATAGGAACACTAGAAGCCCCAGAGACAGTTAGGCATAGTCTTTTTTTCTTTCAGATAAGGATATTTTCATGAAAGGAAAGCATTATGAACATTTTAATTTCCTCTCAGATCATATTTCCTGTAAAATGTATTCAATTTTTAAATTTTTTTTCTTTTTTTTTTGGCAGCAGAGAACATTCTATTTCTGTTAAATAAATACTAACTTTGTTATTCCTCTAAGAGACAGAGAAGATTTTGGAACTATACAGTAAGTCTCACTTTCATAGATGTCTAAATGCTCTTTAGGCCCTTTTGGGAAGGAAATGTTGACATAAAATAGTTTCAGAATATTTCACATGTTGTTTGTATAGAGGAAAAAGGTCCTCTCCAAACCTATGCCACAGAAACACTTTCACTGTTCAAAAGAACACAAGTCTTTAGGAGCAGTGGGGAGGGCAGAGAACATGAAGAAAGTGCCTGCTTTGGGTCAGTAGTCACAGAAACCATGGGGAGACTGTGTGCACAGAAAAGGCAAAATGTTTAATGTCCTCCTGATCAGAGAGAAGCTCAGTATGGGTTCTCATCTCAACAGTTAAGGTACAAAGAGGAAGATGTTTGAATGAGGAAAATACAGACTGTCTGACCTCAGTGTTCCATGCTTTTGCATTTTTCACCAGTTGCTTCTCTTATTAGACTGTAGCCCTTGTCTTGCAAGTGCTCTCCCCATCCAAACACCGTGTGACCTTTACTGCTGAGTGACAGATTTACATAGGCTATATTGGGAACACATTTGTGTGTACAGAGTACAAGACACTCAGGTTGTTACGTAGCCCGTTTTTTCACAGCTTTCGTGCAGTAAGTGCTAAAAAGAAACGAGCAAAAATTATTCTTTCTTCTTAGTATGTGGATATTACATGATACTAGTATTCCAGAAAGGAAAAAAAAATAATATAATGGCTTCTTCATGCAAACAGCCCAGGAGGGTCTGCTATAACCTCTCTGAATGGGAAAAAAATCTTGCTTTTTGAAGGTTATTACTAATAGTCAACTCTGACATTCCTTAGAACTCTCTGTTCAGCCTTAATGAATCTTCTAAAACTGTGTGATTCTTTGCTGATTATAATTTCTGATGCATTTATCTAATGCTTCACAAATGACTGCAGTCATCTGGGCTGAGCAGCAACCAGTTTATGACAGCCATATCTTCCCAGTCAAAGCGTGACTCCCAAAGTGTGCATTTTTGAGTGCAATCAGAATGTACTGTAGGGAAACTATAATATCCATCTTTTCTATTCCTTCCTTCCGTAACTAGAAATGAGAACAATTGGAAAACAAACAGAATTTTTGATAAATGTTCATCAGAATTTGAAACTTGCAGCTGAAATGTGTGTAGGTAGAAAGAAAGACTTGTTCCTTGGAGCAGATCAGCTGTAAATTAGTGTAGCAATCATTTATGCAACTGAGACCCCTGAAAAACTCATTATTTTAGTTCACTAATGACACAGTAGCAAATAATTCCAGGGTTTTTTTTTGTGCTGCATGTCTTTGTAATCTGTGTGGAGAATAACAAGAATGTAATATCTATCCTAGTAGTGATTTGTTTGATGGATAAATGTTGTGGAAAATCAGCTACTCAACTTTCCTTCATCATATCTTATTTGAGTTTTTGGTTGTCTTGAGTTTCAAATTCTCCTGAAAGCAGCATCATGATTTTGAGTCTGGTTGTGACACCAATGCTCAGACAGAGTAAAGCAGGTGACAGCTCCCCATTACTTTTTTGTGTTTCTGTTGTAATTTTATATTTTTGCTGTATTCTTATGATTTCAGGTCTGTCCCTTTCCATAATGACAAGGCAAATTCAAATGTCTGGACTAAGACTGAATTTCAGCCTAACTTCTTTTGTCAGGAGACTCAATTGCAAACAAAACTAAATGTGGGCTTCTTGTTGTCCACTTGAACAGAATGTTTTTCAAGTTAGAACAGTCATTAGCCAGTTCAGCAAATCGGTGCAGCTGATGCTCAAGATGAGATGAGGTGTGGACTAAGAGCCCTCAGGCAATCCTATCTGTTCTTGATCTTTCCTTGCATGTGATATTTGTCAGGTTACATTTGGGCTGGAAAGCCTCAAGACACCAAAGGAAGCCAAGCTCTGTAATGCTACCAAGGAGTGAAGTACCAGCCAGAAAGTGCATCACAGTAGGGCTCAGGGAACTGCCTGATGCAGAACCTGGATTTACTGTAACTTTTATGGCCTTACAATGTATTGAAATTCAGCCTCTAGTGAATATGCAGGAAGGCAAACTTAAATCATCCTAAGTTCCTTTCATTCCAGATGGTTTCTGTAGGCTTCTGAGATTTACCTTCAACACAGTTTGTATTTGTAGCTTTAAAATTTATCCTAACAATTCTTTTTGCTACTAGCTTTGGAAAAGCACTGTGATTTCTCTAATGTAATGGGAATATAATGAAGTGTATTATACCAGTTCTAGACAACCTGAACTCATATCCAAAGCTCCATTAGTCTTACAGAAGGATGAAAAAAAAAAGTAGGTGCAGGTATAAGGAAATCACCAAGTCTGATCTCTACTGTCTCCCATACAGAGGAACAAAGTCTTGTGTAAACAGGTGGCTGGTTTGTGCAATACCTGTTGAAACTGGCACACCGGGGTCCAGCTGCTAGCTTTTCTTCCTTCTCTCCCTCTTTTATTTCTGTTGTGAGAGCTGGCATTTCATTGTGGAATTCCACCAGTCTTGCTTTTCTAAAATATCCAGTACCAGGTCAGATGCCTCAAAATCTTGGTCTAAACTATTCTGTGTGAGATGAAAGGAAATCTAAAATTGGCTTGACTTTTTTTTTTACATTGTCATGTTTTAATTATACCTGATAAAAACTTATACTGCTCTCTGTGAAGTACTACTCTTGGTAAAAATTGTATTGTCTTTTGAGGGCACTTACCTGAGTCTGAAGCCCTGCTGGGTAGAACAGAGATTCTCCAGGAATTTTAACTAATCACAGAGACTGCTTCTGGCTGTATAGGTAGTTTTAGTGGTCCTCAAATTTATGTGACAAGGTCCAGATTAAATGCAAGTGTTACATATATATATTTATATGTATATAAAAAAAACACTCCATCACTAACGATTTATTATTTTTCCCTAAATGTGTTGCTCAGGTATTAATGGCCACTTGTTGGGCAGTTACAAAAAAAAAATCACAATAGTTACATTATAGCTTTCTGATTATCCAGGAAAGAAACCTTAGGAATTGGTTGTTGTTGTTGTGTGGTTGCTTTTCTTTTTGACAGAGTACTGTCCTTAATATGGAATTCTGAAAAAGTCGTGTGCAGTTAAACTACAGAGAGAGTTTTATATCCCTGCTTCTGTGTTATATTGCAAATGTGCAGCATTTTCTATCTTAAAAATCAGCACCAAGCAGTATCTAGAAATACCTGGGACTGGAATTTAGGGGCTTCTGTAAAGGCAAATGCAATGGTATTTTTTCTGACACCCAGTAAACTTCACCAGCAGTTTCTGCATTTTCTCTCTAGCTTGCGAACAAACGCAGAGAGTGTGAAATGCACTTTGGCTTCAGCATTACCAAAGAGATATCGAACGACTCCTGCCTCTCCTGCCATCTCCTTGTAATTGTAGAGCTCCTCAGTCACAGTTTAATAGCACAATCAAATGAGCTGCAAGTCACCCTGGAATTTTTTCTCTACCTACTCTCGAGATCAGAATCTTAGGGTAGAGACACTCTGAGCACATGCAATAGGAGGAGGGAATGGGGGGAGCCGGACCACTACATTACTTCCTTCATGTTATTTTTGGATATGACTAGCATTCCTCCCCTTACACACACCCTCTTTTTCACCCAGCCCCCATCTCTTACATGCGTTACAAGCTCATACAAACACTCTCACGTACTCTGAAGCAAAAGCAAGAGCAACAGCTGGACTGAAGCCAAAGGACTTAAACTCTGCTTCCTCATTGCCAGCAGGCTTTGTTCTTTGGAATCAGTCAGAACTAGGGAGAACGTCTTCATTGCCGACCGTGAGTGGCTGGAATTTGGCAACTCAGCTGTGGCTGTCCTATTAATTTTTTCTCTGCTCTTCTGCAAACTAGGCTGAATTTAGAGCAGCAAAGCTAAGAGCCGGGGATAGTCAAGACAAAAAGGATCCAGAGACCATCAGCTTCTTTGGGGGGGTGGGGGTCCCTCTGTTCCACAACGGTAAGTGCCAGCGTTAAATCTAACGATGCAAGAAACAATAAGGTGCTTTAGCTGTTTTAATGCAACAGGGGAGGGGAAAAAAAAGTGTGTAAGTGAATCATGCAGTCTGTGCTCACTTACAGTGGTCTCGGAACAGTTCCTAGCAGTAAAAATTCCTCATTTCTCCCTTTCCAAAAAGCATTGTAAGAATGTATATCTTTTAGCAAAATTCTGAAGTACCTGTGTAATTCTGCAAAGCTTTCCAAGTGGCTTAATTGTTGGGGTTTCTGCAAATTTGTTTTGTTCTGAACCATGTGTACCATAGAGTAGCTTTAACAAGAGAAGTAACCCATTTGTTTGAAGGGCTGGGAAGTAACGATTTTCCCTCACAGAGGACACAAATAGAACTAAAGTTCAGGAGGACGGGGGAGTGAAAAGAGAAGTTGCTTCCTAAGACTGTTTAGGTTATAGGAATCCAAAATAAACTTGTTTAAAATGATTGGCATTCATTCAGAGCATGCACACCCCTCCTCCCCTCCTTGGCATTAGGAGTCAAGTGAATCTGTTTTCAAAAGCAGAAAGCTTTGAGGGTCTACTGTTCTAGGGCATGCAAATGAAAGCTAATGTACAGTGGAAAAGACTATGCTTGGAGGGAGAGGACAGGAATTGTAAAAAGAATTTGTTTTCTTCCAATAAGCAAAATTATTTCACTTTTCTCTCTTCAGAAAAGTGTTAACACTGCTGCCTTTTAGGTTCACTATCAGAATGGATTGCTTTGTTGCAATTGAGGTTTTTTTCCATCTCCCTGTCTTATCTTCAGGAAAAATTTTATAACACTCAGCACAGCAGCAGGTTAATCCAAATGCCTTGTTTTCAGAAATGCCATCTAGCTGTCAAAGGAAATTCACTGTAGGAACCCGTTTCTTTTAAAGCTACTGATAAGCACTGCTATCAGCACGCTATTTTGTCGTGCTGTGCGAGTTCTCTGAATAAAGTGATAAATAAGAAACCGTTGAATTCCAAAAGTTCAACTGTGTAATAGACTTAACGAAGTGGGAAAGACCAGGTGATTGAATGTACTTTACAAAACCCCCAAAAGATACCGGGACAATAGACCTCAGAAGAGGAAACCTTTCCTTTCCCTTGCCTTAACTCTGGCTCCATTAACTATTGCAAGTGGTTATTCCACTATTTTGTGGGGACAAGATGAGCGGTCCCGTTCCCCTACCTCCTTATTAACTGCTGGTTATCAGGGATTTGTGAAAGTGAACCTATTCCCGTGAAAAATATGCTGAACGAGCATGAGAGTGACTGTGCAAAGTATAGCGGGCACAGTCAGTTAACCGTTTGTTGGTGTCTAGAAGTTTGGGTTTTCTGCTTCAGAACCTGGTTGCCAGAATTCTCCCATTGTGATTTCAGCCTTCATTCGGAAGAATACTCTGCTTGTGTGGTAATGGGTAAAAATGATCTGCTGAATTCTGTTCCTATGGAGTGACTGCAAACCAGCGCTCAACAGGATAGCGTGCAGTATGTTGGGATGCTGAGGATGTTTGCCACACATTTTGTTTGCCACCTACTAAGGCACTTCTTTCTCTAGCACTTACTAGCTCTATTTATGGCACGTTAGTTACCGAACGGGAATCACACACTAGGACCAGCAAAGATTCTTTTTCAGAGCTAAAAATGGAATAGTGTTTTCCTGCGCTGGGTTCCCCCTGTGCCGATGGCACCATGTCAGGTTGCCTCAGCAGCTGCTTTCAGTTTCATAATTTACATGGGTGCTACAGGGACATTTTTTCTCATTGATGTGGTGGAAAAATATGACATCTTTATGCTGTTTTTCCTGCTTTGATGTGTTAAAGCATGTTTTCTACTGACTGTGAGGTTTGGCAACGAGTGTTGAGTTCAGAGTACCAAACCCCCTGGATTCCGACATCCATGAAGTATGAGAAGGTTCAAAACTGGATCCAAATGCCTTGGCTCTGGCCTAGTCCTGTTTTAAATGCACATCACTTTGGCCACATGTTTAAATTGGGTTTTGAGGTGATTGAGACTGAAAGAAATCTTTCAGGCTGCAAACAGACTTTTAAAGAGTAAGTGGCATTTAAGAATCTTACAGTTAGTTGTTAAAAGCCTGCTCATTTGCTGCTTAAACTTGACTTTTAGGACCCCCCAAGGAACTACATTCCCCTTCCTCTATTAGAACTTCAGATGTAAGTGTATTTTGGAACTCCTCCTGAGATGTGCTGAGAAAGCCAAGGTGCTTTGTGCCTCTCGTTCCTACTCGCTTGAGTGGCGCGGTGGAGAAAGCTAGCTGCCTTCATCCAGGTAATGCAGGTACCTCAGAGGGGTTTTCTGATCCTAAGTGGTCTTTTTTTAATTGATCAACTTCTCCCAGTCTGCTTGGCTTAATCGATTCAACATCTCTCTGTGAATACAATCACACATGCATCTGCCAGCTGCTTGTGGTATCTCTCAATGCTTCGGCAAGAAAGGCTGTTCACGGGCTCTGCTGGCTCACGGTGGTTTGTAGCACACAGGACTGATTTATTAGGCAGGAGTTGCATTTTTTTTCCCCTTTTTTCCTCAAATGATTGAACTGTGATGTCACTTTTTGTCTTGGCTTGAACCTTTTACAGAACTTTTTTTTTCTTTCCTGCAGACTATTCTCTTAACACCAGGGTAGTGGGAAATGTCCCAGTGCTCATTGCAGAGCAACTCTGTCTACCCCAGCACATTCCAGGGCCACCGAATCATTTGTGGTGAGAGTGATTCAGATCTGGTTAAGATGATTTAAAAGAGAGGTTATGGGCATACTGCAGTTGTGCATTTAAGAAAATACAGAGAGTTTTTTACTGCCTGATTGAGACCACATGGCTCCAAGTTAGACTTTTTTTTTTTTTTAACGTGGAAATTGTTGGCTGGATGTACTCAAAAGGTTATTTTACTATTTTCTTTTAATTGCCTAGAGGCTAGGAGTTGAGACTGTAGCATTTAATGGTAAGGTCAGGGTTAAAACAAATAGTTTCTAATATTCCTCTGAATAAAAGGAGAAATGGCTTCTTTCAGTATTTTGTGTAGGGTACAAACATGCCTTTCTTAAATGAGAGCCAATGTAGCTCAGGAATTCTTTTGGACATTACAAGATAATTGGTGACCTGATTCAAGAAAGAGTGAGAAGGACAGAGATAAGGGAAGAGCTCCCTGTCATATATTGTAGTGAATGTGTTAGATTCCAAATACATTATGGAAAGTGTGAGAAGTGAAAGGGAAGGGCAGTGACCTTTTGCAGCGTATACAGTTTAATTGCTCACTCTGAGTTAGCTTTTTGCACTGCTCTTCAGAGGAGTGAAAAGTTTATAATGTTAAACACTTTAATAAAGTGTTGTAATTATGTAGAAGAAAGTATATGCTCATTTGAAGGATGGAATTGTAATAATCTACATTGTAGAAACTTTGCACTATTGTATTCTTTTAAGGCATATTGTCTATTCTGAAATAGTTACTCTTAATCAAATGTTCTTTCTTCAGTACTCTCAGAGTCCTTTCTTAGTGACATCCTCTCTCGTAAACTGATGCACAGGACTTGATATAAGACTTTCATCCAAATCTCCTTCAGATGTGAGAATTACATGGGGAATGTTCTTTATACAGATGCTTTATAAATGGGAAAGCAAGTCCATGGAGTTTCAAATTGAGAAAACAGATCAAAAGCTGTAGCACTGAAAAACATTCTTTGCTCTTGCCTCTGGCTGGAAGATAAAGGTGAAGAACAATTCCCACAGTAGATCTGCATACATTGTAATTTATCTAGAAATAATATATAAGTATTATTCTACAACAGCATATCCAATAAACAACAATGCTAAGCTTTTTGCTGCTTTTAAGTATTGGGGTAGTAAATTTAGCTGGCTGAAAATGGAAGAGGAAAAAAAAAGGAGTAAGAATATCTGCATACATCCTTTTGAACTAGCTTTTGTTTAACATTACTTCTCTCTCGAATTTCCAGGACACATGTGAACTTTGCTCTTAACTTAAAAAAAAGAGGATTAATAACAAAAAATCACTAACCTTTAACCAGGGTTCATGAATCACTGTTAGTTAATTTCTGCTTCACATAAACTACAATGTAAATGTTTAAAAGTTACTTGCAGGTTTTTCTAACTTTGAAGTGCGCAATGCAGATGGGAAAGCTGTGAGAATTAATCAGAGGTCAAAATGTGTACTGCAGCACCTTGACATTCCTGCCTCTGATATGTTAATGGTGGTGTCAATGCTGGTTTACTGGGGTAATACATATGAAATACATAGAACTGACCCAAACTGGTTTTGTAACCAGGTAGTGGGGATAAAGCAGTACAGTTTTTGTACTAAACAACAACAACAACAACAACAAAATAAGAAGCATGACCTTTATGATGCCCAGTCTTAAAAGGTGCATCCTGTGCCTGAAATCTTTGTCAAGTTCCAGAACACCTCAGTGCTTTACAGATGGAGTGAAGCAGAGGTGGTAAGATTCTGCTGTGTACTATAGCTGGGAGTATCCACGTGTCTTCAGAGAAAGACCAGGATATTCTGTTTCTTAGACATCTTCTGGGCCAGCTTTAATAGGCTGCTGAGGGTATACAGGTATTGAACTGTAACTAGAGGGACATTTGTCATTCTTCCCAAACTTAATGACTACTTACCTGGCTTTGACTGTAATACTGGTGCAATCTGCTTTGCTTTGCTCATATGTTAAACAGGTCCCCTCTCTTTAGTCATTTTCAAACAGAGGAGAGAGGCAAGATGCTGACTTTGACCAGCAGTGTGCTCTTGTGGCCATGAGGGCCAATGCCACTCTGGGGTGTATCAGAAGGGGGGTGGTCAGTAGGTCGAGAGAGGTTCTCCTGCCCCTCTACTCTGCCCTGGTAAGGCCACATCTGGAGCACTGTGTCCAGTTCTGGNTGAAAATAAAGATCAAGGAATTTGGGGATTTATGTGGGCCACAGCACGTATAGATGAATTCTATACTATTGCAAAGAGGAGCAGACCTTGAAACATTCTTGAGCATTGCCCCTCAATCTGTTGGCCACCTTTGGAATTCTTGATTTTCCAGCAAAATCTGCTTTTGGTACTATTTCAGATTTCAGTTTTCATAATGGTTGTGAAAAATACACATGGTGTGCCTCGAGGCATGGCTGGCTAGGCCAGTGTCTCTTGGTAGGTGGGAAGAACCTTGGAAGCAGTGAATGATGGAGCAAGAAGGCACTGGCCATATCTGCACAGGTAGTGACCAAAGCACATAGCAAGGGTATGTGCATGTGTTTGGATCATACCCTATCAATGTCTGGCCATCAGGGATAGAAGTTTGTCTCCTATGGCTGAAACCAAAGTCTTGAGAGCCATGCTGTGTCTTGCAGCTAGTGAGGGTGTGTAAAGGTGCTTTAACTGATAGCTGAAAAGTTAATCAGTATTTAATTAGGTGAAGGTGATTTCTAGTCCTCAGGTCTACCTTAGGTGGTGAAGGTAGTGCTAATCTAAAGAGAGTCCTTGTGCATTTTGAAATGCAGGGTAATGCAGCAGTTAACCCTAATGACAGCTCTCTGTTTGCATAAACCAAGTGTGTGAGATTTTGCCTGTGCTGTGTAAGTTCTGTAAGGGTGTGTTGTGTATGAGGATGCTGAGGAGATGCTGCCTTGGAAGAACTGAGGCTCCAAAGACAGATAGTTTTCCTTCCACACCTCTTCCTTCCTCTTACCTGCAGTTCCAACTAGACCCTTTCAGATTGCACACTCTAAATCTGCCCTAGGACACCCCAGATGTTATCAGGGAATCCAAAGCCTGGAGTGGTATTTTAGCCCTTTTAACGGGTAGCCTTTTGCTGTGCCTGTTACTGTAGGTACCTTTGAGGTAGGATATAAGGAAACAGCATGCTATAGAAAAATACTCATAAAATATTTTGAAAGATGACAGCTGTTACAGAAAAATCAAGCCTTTTTTTGCTCCACCAGCACCTGTGAAAAAATCTTTGATAATATTACATTATGAATCAGAATTCCTGAATTTCTCTTGAAATATTTTTCTCAACATCTTCCAGTTGTCCTTACATTAAGAAATGTAAGTCTGAATTGCAAACTAAAGAATGCATGCAAGGGAGCACAAATCAGCTGTGTGGCTGAAAGAGACTTCAGCATGTTTGGCAAAGGCTGCATCCCTAAGTGAAGAACAAAATATGGCAAAAAATAAAAACATTTAATAATAGTGCAAATTAGCTGCATTATTATTTATTAGCTGGGACTTAATATTTACCTCCTCCTGCCTTCGTAGGTGCCAAGCAAATGTGAAAAAGAAAGAAAAAATTCAAAATAAATAAAACTTTGAAGAAATCACTGTATAGAAAGCTAAATATTTAAAATTCCAGTGGAGCTGAAACTATCAGAATTTCTGCTTTTGCTCGCTGTCTCAGGCATTACTAAAGAAAAACATTCAAACTGCAAAATTGCCAAGACCCCCAAGACAGCAGAATAGCCTCTGCTTACGAAGTTCCAATTTATGAACAAGAAGATAGTGGGAAATTGTCAATTAAAAAAGTAGACAAACAACCCAACCCCAAGAACAAGAGTTTACTGCTGATATTTTTCTTTTTGAGAAAGAGAAGAGGTGTGTTTTTTCAGAGATGTTTACAAACATTGTTGAGTGCATCATACAAACACACAAACCCACATTCTCTTTTCCTGCAGGCACTTGCACAAGGACTTAGCTCAAGAGATGAAATTTGCCATGATCACTAACAGGAATCACTACACAGATTTACAAGCCATAAGCCAGTGACTTTGGCCAAACCATCTGTTCTAACTACATGATTGCTGCTTTCCTTATCTCTCAGTACAGGGACAGACTCAGCTGTTGCAGCCATCTGTGAGTACAGGTCATTCTAATCCTGAATGCTTCAGCAATAGAAGTTTCTTTCCTCCAGTGGCACCCCAGCCACTCAAGACCTGTTGCTACTGTGGAAAACCGTAGTTGGTGAAGTCCCGAGGTGCTTGTTCTCTGCATGCTGTGGAGCTCTGCAGGCTGAGCCTCACTGAATAAATTTGACTGCTGTCATACTTAATGCAAGACACCGACAAAACTGCTGACAGCTTTCTTCCTTTGTTCTCAGCTACTAAGTGCCTGACCTGACCTACATGGATCAAGTATTTTATCTTCTGGTCAACAAAGTTATACTTACTGACTCTGGCTTGCAAGTAACTGGGAAGTAAGAAAAAGGGACATGCCAGAGGAACAGTATCCATATAAGAATAAAATAGAGTTTCCTGTTGAATATGTAGGGGTCATCTTGTATTTAATCTGGTCTGGTTTACCCCATGTTGTGGATTTATCTTATCTGCAGGGGGTTATCTCTTCAGCTACAATAATGTAGATGACTGTCTTCTCTGGGCATGAGGTAATTGTGCCTGCAAAAAGCACAGGGATTGCAATATGTCACAGGTGCTTGAATGATGTTCTACCTTTCATAACTCCAGCAAGATATCTGCCAGTTCTGAAGGTAAACCTGCAAGTTCCACTGTTGCTGCTTCCGTGTTTCCAGTGTGCACTAGACTATGCACCCTGGATGGAGGGGTTTTTACCTGTTGTTGATTGGCAGGTTATTAAGGTTTCATAACTGAATGTTGTTGGCTTTTTTCTGTGAATGAGAGTGATTGGTCTAAAATACTTCTCAGCTTCTTCCCCATTTAAGTATTAGGTTTTTAAGAAGCATCACTGCTTCATGGGAAGAGTGTATTGCCAGACATGAGCTTGCCACTAACTAACTCACCACAATCTTATTAAATGCAATCTACCTTGTATATAGAATTTAAACTGTGCAAATGCAATTTTATCCTTATAACTTCCCATCTTTTTCTTTACCCTTAACTCTTTACAGTCCTTCCCTTCAAGTCCAAAACAGTATTCCTCCGGAAGATTATGCCTGCCAGTTGTGTAGGAGGTTCCCCTCGCCATGTAGGCAAAATCCTGACAGCATGCTAGTTCCAGATCAGTTTCTGGTCAAAGCAGTCACAGTTACAATGGAGAGCTAAGGGCAGCACTTCTGTTAGGGACGATCAACATTCCATTTCAGCTAGACAAGCAATTGTGTTAATCCTACAAGCCTCAACAGTTCTTTGAGTCTGAAAAATGTTCAGCATTTGACATGTGATTATTAAATACCTAACTTTTTTAACCTGCTGTAACTGTCTTCACTGCTTTTAATTTTCTTTCTTTTCTTCCCTTCCATGATCACGTGACTTTCCTATCAAGTACAAGAGGGTAACTTGATGTACCCACTGTGTGAGTCAAGTGATGGTATCTGCAGTTGAAGACAATGTAGTTGAAGTTATTTAGTGTGCGTGCTGGAGACTTAGGTGCATAATGGCCTGCTGATTTAGTGGGAGGTGACCACGTAAAATCTTTCTGCAGCAACAGGCATACAGACCCCCAGGAATGAAACTCCAGTACTTCATTACATACAGTGCCATGTAATAACTTCCATCAGTCTCTTCATTCCAATCTTCTAGCTTTTAAAAGATTGAATAATAATTTTATGGCTAGCGGTACATCCGGGGAGGCAAGGGCAGAATCAGCTCCTGGCCTAGAGACACGGTCAGTTTGTGGGAAGTGGTTTGGAAGCTGAGCTCTGACCTGGCTCTTACCTTTCTTAGCTGAGAGTGGACAAAGTGCTTAACCTCAGTTTCTCAATAATAAACCATACCTAATTATCTCACATTCAGTGCTCAAAGTCCTATTCATTGATCTTTTCCTTAGAAAGCATTTTTATTTCATCTACCTCAGCCCCAAGGACCTTCACTGTGCAGTTGCTCACGTTGACTGGAGATGAGTGGGAGCTGTTGTTCTGAACCCATCAAGACTGTTGCTACCTGGCAGTCCAGTGCTTATAGTCACCATGTGCTAGGCACTCTGGGAAATCATAGTGGCTGTTCTGACCGAAAGTACACATGAGGCTATTTCCTATGGGAAAAGTGGCTGAGGGAATGGTGGGATAAAATGGGAGGTGTGGCATGCTGCTCTGGTTGGCTCTTCCAGTGTGCTCTGAGGCTGAGAACAGATCATTTGAAACCAGGAGTGATATCTCTACTACCATATGTGTGGTTCTTCTGAAGCACTGAACTGTAACTCTGTCCTCATATTCTTCCCCCACTGCTGACCCCAGTACAGGGCTGGTTGCATTTGAAGACTACTTTTTAAAATGTGTGGGATAGCTTTCTGTAACTTTCTTGAAACAAATATTTGAGGATGCTCAATACAAAATAAACCAGGCACAGTTTTCTGGCTTACCTTTGGAATCCATTTTGGCAAGAAAATGTGTATGTATGTGTTTCTGTCTTTGACAAATGGTATCTCAAGCCCAATGGTGAAAAATACAGGGCAGCATCTCTACTTTGTAATATTCTGATTTTCTTGGAAGGTATGATAACCTTTGCATGAAACAAAAAAAGCAAACAAATCCCTTTCTGCTGTCACAACTGCAAATACAAGTAGAAGGGGTCTGTCTGACTCACTGACAAATGAATTAGTGCAACAACCTGAAGTGCAGATAATGTCTACCACACTTTGACTTCAGGGTAAGATGTTCCAGGCCCAAGAAGGAAGTTGTACAAACGCAGTCAATTTAATTACCTGTCAGAAAGAAAGAAATTATTGCTCACTGTCTGGCATTTCATGCCCTAAAACTATAGGGGCTCCTATGTAGTAAGTAGTTCAATGCAAAAATTGCATGGTTTAGGTGCTGGGGTTTTTTATGTGTTCAGTCCTGAATTCTGTGTAGTCTTTCACAGTTCTGTGGTGATCCTCTGAGAGTATAAAACACTAAGTGTGGCAATTGAAGGGTTATAGCTGGGAATCATCTGAACTGGAATTACATTAAGAAAGAAATTAAAGCATCTGCAGTAATTTTAGGGACAGGGCTGCAGAGTCAGATATAGCCAAGCTTTCTATGACTGCAGTTCCTCATCTTCACATTTATAAACTGTACTGTCTTTGTGCTTTGATATCTGGAGACAGCTTCCACTGGCACTGGAGGCAAGCTACTGCCTATACTGCAGTGGAGATCAGAATGTGCAAGATGTTTCAAAAGAAAAAACATCTTCCAGTGACACACGAATCCTAAAAAAACAGAATGTGACAGTTGTGTGGAACGTTGAGGAGTTAAATGAATGTCCATTAGCTGTATGTACTCTGCCTGGTTTACTCTGAACTTCTCCTTTGCTTCATTCTTTCACTTATTACTCATAGTACCCAGTGATTTTCATGTAAAGTCTTCTGAAATGCAGGTAAATTGACCAAAAAGCTACCCTCTGAGCATTCTTTTTCTGTATCTGCTGTCCTGCTTCTTGGCTTTTGTTTTGTTTTTACTAAGCCATTGTGGAGAATTGCATTTGTAGAGGTGTCAAAAGACCAAAGGATTTTCCTTTTTAATGCATTTTAAATAACTTTGCAAATTGCAGGCTAGATTATGAGCCATTAGTACTCGCAGGTTTGGGGTTGGTTTTTACCTTTTTTTCCTTTTTTTTTCTTTTTTAAAACCTGAAACCCCGACAGGTTCCAGATAGTTTTACTGCTGTATTTATGGAACAACCAACCATTTTCTAAACCTAAGTTGTGTAATTGGAGGGCTAAGAACAATTGGGAATTTGCAGTTATTAAATTATTTTGCTGTATCTCATATTTAATAATATTGAGAAAACATATATATATAATTGAGAAAACTTACATATATAATGTGTGTATATATGTAAAAAATAACTGTTGGGTTATTGCATCTTGCTGCTATTTCCAGTTCAATCTCTTCTTTTTTCCCTGTTAACTGCAGGCATTATAATTACATTTTAGTGTCTTGTATCTGAGGAAAATAATGTTAACTGTAGGGAAGAGATTTTTCAGTCTTGCCCTTTAACTGCTTAGCTGCCTGAAGTTGAAGGTATTTTGTTGAGAGGCAGTATTGCCTTTGCTCTGAAGGAAATTCATTTCAATTTCAACATGGAATGAGAGCCTGAAAAAATGCCATACTGACAACTGTCTGAGTCACTGAGTGACTACGTTCCTTGCTGAAATCCAGAACTGCAATTGTAGTGGACCAAAGAGTTCTTTTGTCTCTTCACTTGTGCCAGATGGTGCCTACTCTGACTTCTGAGAGCAGTAGCTTTCCCTTTGATTATTCTGATTTATCCACAGGTCTGGCTAACCTGTGAGGCAACAGAGTTCTGTCTTGGGTACCTGCAGAGAAGCTCTAGCCATCTTTGCCCAGACTGCACTTCATCTCAAAAGCTGCTTTAGGAGATACAGCTCAGGTGTATGGTTGAGCTCCTATTAGGTGCCAAGAACTCAAACTTAGTCAAACAGAAGCTTATATAAAATATCTTCTTACAGACTTGAAGATCATCAGGTACAAAATAATGCTTCAGAAAATAGTAAAGTGTGAAATGTCCAAGAAGAAATGATGTAAGGAAATAGTTATATTAAATATTGCTTATCACTTGTTCTGCGATAAGAATTTGAATTTTCTGAAGAAAATGACTGCCATAAATAATATCACTAAATTAATCAAATTAGTCCAGCAGCCCTCAAAAATGTCTTGTAGAGAAAGGTATGGAAACCTTTGTATCTTAAACTGCATATAAATTATTCTTGGGGTTTTTTTTATTCATGCTCTTTGCTTACATATGTGAACTTGGATACATGATTTGTAGATTTATATATACCCAGATGCACTAGGTCTACAATTCAGTGAAATGAGAAGGCATTGTTCAAGTAAGTAGCTGTACATGTGGCAAATAATCAGCAGGATTGTTGTAAAAGGTGGGTTTCAGTTTGCACTACACAATTGGTCCTTAAATTGCACAGCACTTTTTTCTTGTTCTTGATCTGATGATTACCCGAGTCTAGACTGAACCAAATTATCTATCCACAGCTATTTTGCAGCTAAACTGCTGCTTGTGAAATTGGCACATTTCTAGGATGGGCACGTGCCCAGATATAGAAATAAAAGTTCCGTGTAGATTTTCTGAAAGTGAAATCTGTGGGTTACACATACATCTGCTCAATGCTTTTGGCTGCAGAAAACATGCAGGTAGGGTGGAAAGTAGTAAGGTACTTTGTTTTGGTGATGGACAAAGTTAAGGAAAACCCAGAAATCTCTGTAGCATGAGCAGTATTGCTTTTAGAATAAATAACTCTCTAGGCATAAGATCTTTGTTCATTCCGGTTAGAGGAGAAAACCCAGGGATTTTTCCTTTAACACCGAGTGCTTTTATTGCCAGTTGATCTTGCTGTTCTTACTGAATACATGCAGCTGCAGAGATGCCACTGTTTTACACGATGAAACAGGATTACCTGCACTGTGGTATCTCATTTGGAAACCATTGCATGCACCCGTGAAGTATCATTCGCCCCGACACCACAGTGCTGTCAACAGCAGGAGTCACTTCCCTGGGTTCTTTGCCATGCGTCATCAATGTACCTATGAGGCTTTGAAGCCAGTTCAACAAGAAAGTTGCTAGATGCTTATCACTGTTCTTCTATTAAATATTCAGCTATCTTTCTTATAATCAGAGTTCTAAAACAAGCAGCCAGAGCTTCGCTCAGTGTGGTGTTCAATTTTCATACCTTCTAACATCAGTTTGGTGATCTTTGTGTGAATATCTCTATCATTCAGGTAGTTAAAAGCCTCCATCATAAATATTTTTGAAGCTTCTATACTTAAAAGCTATAAAGTGACACCAACAATTGCAAAGACAGAAACAAGATACAGTCCTCCACAAAATTAGCTGTGGAACATTGCTGTGCTTGGAGAGGATGTTATGAGCCACAGGCAGGATCTCCTGGAAAAGAGAAGACTGAGAGGAGACCTTATCAATGTCTGTAGATATCTAAAGGGTGGGTGCAAGGAGGATGGAGCCAGACCAATGGCACCAGCCGTTGGTGCTCAGTGACAAGACAAGGGGCAACAGGCACAAGCTTGAACACAACAGGTTCCATCTATATATGAGGAGAAACTTCATTGCTGTGAGGGTGACAGAGCCTGGAACAGGGTGCCCGGGGAGGCTGTGGAGTCTCCTCCTTTGGAGACTTTCAAAACCTGCCTGGATGTGATCCTGTGTAATGTGCTCTAGGCAAACCTGCTTTGGTGAGGGGTTGGACTAGGTGATCTCTAGAGGTCCCTTCCAGCTTCCCCACCCCAGTCCAGAGATTCCGTGATGTCTGCTGTAACTGTGAATTATCTTGGCTGGAACTCTCAAAAGCCCAAGCTATCTTTTGGTTTATTTCCCAAACCAAAATGTTGAAGCAGAGCAGAGGCAAAGTGACCAAAAGAGACTTGGAAAACCTGCCCAGGAATGTAGGGAGGGAATTTTCCCAGTGACAGGAAGAAACTGAAAAATCACCTCTGGAGTCCTTGCAACCTGCAGTCAGGAACAGATGCCATTGCTCACTGTTCTTGCAAGCTTTGTAGCCTGTGGTGCAGCTGGTCATACCTGTCACCTTCTGTACCCCCTCCTCTTGGCATCCTTGCAGAGAGCATTAGGCAAAGCTTGACTTCAGAGGGAGCAGGATTCACTCATGGGAAATGGTGGGATGAAATATTGACAAGTGTCTTGAAAATGCAACCATTTTGGTATTCCTTCAGGAAAAGCACCAGCACCTATATTCAGATCTTAACTTTCTTTTTCGATTACAAAAGATAAATATTCACCATATTTTGTTATTATCAACTCTTCTGTGGGTTGCCTGTGCCAATAATGATATTATATAGAAGGCATAAAAATACTGCATTGCGAGCTGCACAAAAATTGAGCACTGTGCTCAACCTGAATACTCTGATTTATGGAATGTACTCTAAATCTTTTATGGAGAAGTTGATTTCTTTTAAAAATCAAGCTATATTTTCTAAGTAGTAATGGTTTAGAGTACAGAAGTGTTGGACTGCATAACTTGACTGGAGAAAAGACCAGAATGAAGTTACACACAGTCTCGTGAAGGAAATGCTGACTCTATCAGGGCAGGAATGGCAAAGTATTTCATTTTAATTTTTCTTGCTGGACATACTTAACACCACTAAGGATAAAATTACTTTTTAATTTACAACTTATCTCTCTACACTTTTTGTAGTGGTCAGAGTTCCCTAGTATAATTCTTCCCTAAGGCTATATCTTAAAGTTTCACTTCAGCTGCCATTTTAAATTAACTTTTAAAAGTGTGCAGAAAGGAAAACCTCTCTATTCCTCGGTGACTCTCAAAAAACACAAGTTCCAGCAGGATTATCCATTAGAGAGAACCTTGAACTGTTTTTCTTAAGGCCCTGGTGCTTACTCAGTCAGTCTGCTGTTCAAGTCTGTTTATATTTTGTTCACAGTCATTAAAATCCCAGGCACACGTGCTCATATGTATTTCCATGCACGGAGGGTTGAGAAGGCATAAAGAAGAGTGAAAAAGAAAGACATGTTGTGTGAATTGCTTCCTGATGTCACTGTGTGTGAACTGTTGCTCACCTGGCATCTGACTGTCCTTTTTTGGTTGCTGTTCCAGTTTTGCTGTGGTACAATAATAGAGCCACTGGAGAAGCAAAGTAGGCATTGAAGCGTGAAAAGCAAGTATCTTGATCACTGATACCCTGCTACCAAAATACCTCTGGTTTCCTTCCTTGAAGTATTGACTTTCCAGTCTAGTGCTTGTGTTCCAGTGTCTGCACGAAATGCTTACTTGATAGAGTTTTAACATCCAGTAGATACAGTGCTGGTGAAAACTGAGTATAGCTGCAGAAAAGGCATGGCAAGGAGGGGTGCGCTGGAAGTGCAGCAGGAAGAGGGATGGAGCAAAGAAGAAAGGAGGAAAGAACTGAGAAATTCAGAGTAATTTGAAATTCAGCAAGATACTTAATGGCTAATAAAATGAATACCTGTTACGCAAAATAGATATTCCTTTTATCAGACTTTTTTGACAGCTTTATCTGACATCTGACAGCAGTTCCTGTTCTCTTGCAAGGGGACAGTTCTCTACAAATTTGCACGGCCTGTAGGACATTTGTGTAAATGTCTGCAGTGCTTTTGTTTCTTTGGGTTACTTTCAGTGTCTTTTGGTTTGATTTAGTTTGCAGTACTTTGGCTCTCCAGAAGTATTCTTACCTGCTCACAGCTAGGTAGTAATCCTCTTACCTCAAGAGGACCAGCTGAAATAGACTGAACATGAGTTAATGCTGCCCTAGTTAGCATAAAGCTGGAATTTTCTTCCAAGACTTGCTTTGTGATAGCTTCTAATGAGTCCAGCCACGAGTCCTGGTTTCTTTGGCTGTCTCCCTCTGACAGTGATTTGCTGCTTACTCTGGGGATCCCTTTGCAGAGAGAATGCTTCAAAGTTTTGTCTTCGATCAGTCCTTAGGAGCAGAACGTCCTCTTACCGTGACTACTGCAAGTGTGATGGCAGGGAGGCTGATGGGGCCTGTACAGGGCAGTTTTGTGCACTGTAACAGCCCATACTAATTCAAAGATGGAAAACTAAAATTCAGTCTGTGCTTGGGCAAAAAAAGACTTGATTTATTTTTATTAGCTGACCTTTTTTTAATTCACAAATGCTCTTGAACTGAGCTGGCAACTAGCAAGTTGTTGCAGGAGAAGTATTGCAGCTGAGAGTTTTCTCATTCACTTCATTCTGATGTAATCACCAAAAGAAATTCACATAACTAATCCTTTTATGAACACCTAAGTAGAAGAGAAAAGAAATACAGTTAGAAAAGGAAAGAGGATATAAGTCTATTCCAGTGTCCTTCATTTCAAGAAACTCTGCTCTTGCCCGTGGTGAAGGTGAATAGTTTTTTCCACAATAAACAGTGCAGTCCCACACCAAGCCTGTTTCCCTTTCATCACACATCACCTTAATGATGGCTGAGGTAATTTTGTATTGAATTGCTCGCTCACGTGTTGCTCTCTGTGGCAGACAGGTCTGATGGAGCAGGTCAGGACTCATTTTCTGTGGCATGTCACTGATGTGATGCAACGAGTCGCAGTCCCAAGCGGTGCTGAGGAATAGCTTCCACTGCTTGAGGCTGAGGGTGTCTCTGGGACAGTGTAGAACTTGCCCTCCCAAGAAAACAGCTTGCTTATTAAATGGTGCCCAAGAAAAAAATAGAAATTGATTTTTTATTTTAGGTTCCTATGCTTATCACAATTTCTCACATATTTTCTGATCATGGACTTTGGGAGACAGTAGAAAGCCATGCAATTTGCATGCAACTTAAATAGGATCTATCTGAGAAAATACTTAGGCTTAGAGGAGAGGTTTTCCTTTGTGGGATGTTTCTGGAAAGGAAAGAAAAACAGAACTAATGAGTAAGTAAAGCCTCATATTACAGGCTCATGTCTGCAATTGTCTAGAAATTGAATTAACCTCACTCTTGTGCATATCATTGGAAATGTAACCTAGGAAAGGCTGTGCAGAGGTTAGGACTCTGAAGGTCTAATGAGCAGAAATAGTAGCAGAGGTCCTCACACCAGGAGAAGGGAGGACTTGTGACAAGAGAGGAAAGGAGGGGAAGAGGGGGAAGAGAAATGTTAATTTTGGCAGTTGAGCTGACAGAATAGATTTGTCTCCAAGCCCAATAGTTATAAAAGTAGGCCAAAGGGGTCTGCTGAGTAAACAAATGGAAGTTTGTTAGTTCTTTCCAACAATGATATTCTCTGCATGCACCGCCTGGGCACCACAGAGGCAGAAAAGGAACTTGTTAATCTTTTAGTTATAGAAGACAATTATAAATGGTTTTAATGCCACTATCAGCATTTTTTTTTCCTTCAGGAATAGAAGATCTATTGTTCATAAACACAGAGGGCGTGCCCACAGTTCTGGGAGTTATTAAGGGGAATTGTCTTATGTGTAAATCTGTGAGGTTTCTTAACTGCGTTTCCAGTTTTTACAGTCTGGTATTTTCAGGAGAAAGATTTGTAACATATCTTTATTTCTGTTAATTTCATGTAGTTTACTAATAAGGAAAAAGAGCAATACAAGTGAGTCCATTTCTAAAGACTCATCACTGATTGTTACTGAGTGGTATCTGTCATCTTTTACCTAAACAGGTAGGGGATTCTCTAACTCCTCGGGATTACTTTGGCTTTTCAGGGGAAAGTCATCTGATGAGGGGGGGAGTTTAATTCTGAACTATTACTGGAATGTAACTGCAAAAATTCTCTCATAAACGTAGAATCATGGAATGGTTTAGGCTGTAAGGGACCTTTAGGCCATCTAATTCCAACCTTCCTGCCATGGGCAGGGACACCTCCCACTGGACCGCGTTGCTCAAATCCCCATCCAACCTGGCCTTGAACACTTGCAACAACTTCTCTGGGCAACCAGTTCCAGTGTCTCACAACCCCCACAGGAAAGGTTTTCTTCCTAATCTCTAATCCAACTCTACCCCTCTTTCAGTTTAAAACCATTGCCTCTTGTCCTATCACTACATGTCCTTGTAAACAGTCCCTCTCCAGCTTTCCTGTAGGCTCCCTTTATGCACTGGAAGGCTGCTGTAAGGTCTCTCTGGAGCCTTTTCTTCTCCAAGCTGAACCACCCCAACTCTCTCAGTCTGTCTTGATGGGGTAGGAGTTCCACTCCTCTGACTGTCTTTGTGGCCCTTTTCTTCACTTGCTCCAACAGATTCATGTTTTTCTTATGCTGGGGACACCAACCTGGTTTTGGCTGCTGATTNTTAGGCCATCTAATTCCAACCTTCCTGCCATGGGCAGGGACACCTCCCACTGGACCGCGTTGCTCAAATCCCCATCCAACCTGGCCTTGAACACTTGCAACAACTTCTCTGGGCAACCAGTTCCAGTGTCTCACAACCCCCACAGGAAAGGTTTTCTTCCTAATCTCTAATCCAACTCTACCCCTCTTTCAGTTTAAAACCATTGCCTCTTGTCCTATCACTACATGTCCTTGTAAACAGTCCCTCTCCAGCTTTCCTGTAGGCTCCCTTTATGCACTGGAAGGCTGCTGTAAGGTCTCTCTGGAGCCTTTTCTTCTCCAAGCTGAACCACCCCAACTCTCTCAGTCTGTCTTGATGGGGTAGGAGTTCCACTCCTCTGACTGTCTTTGTGGCCCTTTTCTTCACTTGCTCCAACAGATTCATGTTTTTCTTATGCTGGGGACACCAACCTGGTTTTGGCTGCTGATTTTAAGTCTATAAATTATTTTTGAAAATACCATTGTCTTTTAATTTGACTTGATTCTCCATATATTTCTGTGGTTCTATTTAGTTGTTTTATAAAAGTATCCTTACTACAGTAGGAAACTAAAAGTGTAGGGAGAGAAGAGAATGAAAGATCACTTTTGAAGCTTGCTGTCAAGCATTACTCATGTTGTCTTTTCCTCCCTCACTACAGCAGGATTTGAATTTGGGGTGGCAGATGAAGAAGAGGGAAAGGAGGACATGTCAAAGCACAGATTAAGATTATGGAGTGAGAGAAAGGGAAGGAAGAGTGATAAAGATCAGAGTGAGTTTGTGGGAGTGCAACTCAGCAAGACTTGGCAAAATTTGTTTTCAGAACATAGTGAAAATTTCAGAATGAGGGGCTGTTCCCTAATGATTTCCTTTAGTGACTCACTGATCCACCAGCCCTTGCAGAATTGCATAGTAGCCCCTGTAGAAAAAGACTTACCCTCTTCTCATACTTGCTGGGCTGCTAGAGGTATGGATAAAGCAAGGAGCAGCCTATGAGGACTATAGGACTAGCTGATGTTGGGAATCAAACAGGAAAGTGATGGGAGCTGGTGCCTTCAGGGAAGCAATGCAGTCTGAGGAGATGGACAGGCCCTTCAGGCAACCTGCACTGGAAAATCCCTGACAGATCCAGCATAAACAAAATAACAAAATAGGCTGTGCCTCCTACCGAGGAATAACTCACCCTGGATAAGGGCTCAGATCCTTTGAGCTCTTTTGCTGGGTTGTATGGTTTTGGTAGTGGAATGTCTATTATAGACCTGTATAAAAATCCAGGCCTGGAACATTTATATTCCTGATCTGAGGCTCCTAAAGCCTCATATTTTAAAGCATATTTAAAGCTTAGCAATATGGAACCAGTACCATGGGGTTATATTAGGTTGACTGGGCAGGATAGACAAAAATCAGTCATCCTGTGTGGAGAATTGGTGAGTATTAGGAAGAAGGGATTAGCAAATTAAACTGAAATGGATTCGACTGGGTCAAAGCAAGGCAAT
This sequence comes from Chloroceryle aenea, assembly GCA_013399075.1. NCBI lineage: Eukaryota > Metazoa > Chordata > Aves > Coraciiformes > Cerylidae > Chloroceryle > Chloroceryle aenea. Next base: position 119,636 of record VWZY01010272.1, read on the forward strand.
GCAGAAAATACACAGAAAGCATAAACTCTACCAAAACACAAGGAATAACTCGAAATTGTAGGTGTGTACAATTTTCTCAGCACTCAGAAATCTCTCTACCTTTTAAACAAAATTTATTCCAGCGAGTTATTTCTGTGAATGCCACTAAACCCTTCAGAACAACATGTGCTGATTTCAGTCGCAATTTGGATTTTTGCAGCAGAGTGTAATGTCTCGTTGTGTGCCATGAGCCTGAACCAATCTTTTATGTTCTGTTCTTTTTTTTTCTTTCTTTCTTTCTTTGTCTTTCTAAATGTGTGTGGGCTTCAGATGGTTCTGTGAAGGAAAAGAACTCCAGAATACCCCTGACATTCAGATCCGTTCTGGAAGTGGAGGACTTCATTCACTAATTATAGCAGAAGCCTTTGAAGACGATACTGGGCGCTACACTTGTCTGGCTTCAAATTGCTGTGGTTCAGATAGTACATCAGCTGAAATATTCATTGAAGGTAAGGCAGGACAAATACAGGAAAAGATAATTAAGCTGAAGTTTACTTTAGGTTTTGTATGTTAATATTACATTTGCTTTGGTGGTGTTTTTATAATATTCCTCTGCTTCCTTTAATGCGACAGATTTTGAACGTCACATCCTATCAGTTCAGGTATTTCAAGGAGTGTCCCAAGAATGATTGGGTAGATTGCTATTTATTTAGAGTATGAGCAAGATAAAGAATGGAAAAGGAGGAACAAGCAGAATTTTTGGCTCACAGTTAGCTTTTAAGTAGCACCCTCTGTAAACAAAAGATTTGACCCATGATAGCAATAATAATTTTCACTATAGCAGTACTCCCTATCTCAGCTCTGAACTTCCTTCCAGTGCAGTTAAATGTGGCTGCCCCCAGTGAGTCTCCCCCAGGCATGGGTAAATGTATTCTAACTCTTCATATTTGGAACACTGGCTTCATGTCAGCTGACAAGTCAGTCATACTGGCTTTGTCCAAAACTGACTGCTAGAACTTGTCAAAATATTTCTTGCATTCAAAATTGCTTTTAATTATTTTCTCTGAGAAAAGTTAATGACTTGACCATAAGTAAGTGGGACTGTATTTTAAGGTTGTTTATATTAATTGGAAATAGATTTTTCTTTTACTTCATATATGTATTTAAATACTTCAACAGTTTGTAAGTTTTGTAATTCATTAAAATTAACTTAAACAGCTAACTGAAAACATAAAACTATTTAATGTAAGAAATACCCATAACAAATCTGAATAATACCATACCAAAATGATTAAATAGCTTTTGATTAACAAAGCAGTAAACTTTACACTATAAATCAACTAAATCATTACAGATGTGCATTTATAGTTTCTTTCATTATGTTTGGTAGGAAAAATGAAGAGAAAGGGAATAAATACTTTCACATTTTCTTCTTTGAGTTCAGAGTATTGCTGAACACCTACATTACATCAAGCCTTTCTCTGGCAAGAAATACCAGTACATACATGGGTTAATATAAATAGTCTGAACTGGAGGGATCGTGGGTAGCAAGGTTAGTCTGAAAATGTCTTGCTATACTGAGTTCCTCTTACTTAAGGTTGAAGATTTGATATCTGTGTATAAGCCATATGCTTGCTTAAGCTTTAGACAATAAAATTACACATTTCCAGTGGATTAGCAGTAGTAAGCAGGTTTGGTTTGGTTTGGTTTTCTATTTGGGGGGTGGTGGTGGTGTGGATATTAGCTTCCATTTGAAAAGACAGCTAAGAGCCAAGGTAAAACCATTTGTAAGTAAATTGCAATGGCTATGATTTCTGTAACTGTCTAAAGTGCATAGCTAAAATCTTCCATCAGATCAGAAAAACTGCAGCAGTTTATCATAGAGAGTTCTCAGCTCTTGAAGTGGCATGCAAAATTAGCACAGACTTTTTGTTGGAATGCAAACATGAAATAAGTCAGTAAAAGGACATGAGATTACTGAAAATACTTTCTTTTCCAGGTGCCAGTTCCACAGATTCAGAGAGCGAAAGTTTAATTTTCAAATCAAAATCTGGAGCTATGCCACAGTAAGTGTGCAAAGTAGAAACAATGCTGTGCAGATATTCTTAATAAGGGCACTGGAAAATCTTTAGAGCTGAATAAGCACCGGGGGTATATCTGTGTATGTCTTCTCTTTTCTCCTTGTCTCCTGTGATATGAATGTGTAGGATGATAGCTGTAGATTGTATTCATGTGCTTGTTCTGTCTGAGAAGTCTGGCCCTAACCTGACAACTCTTTTGTTGATACCAGCTTTTCATTTTCAAGAGGAACTTTAAGCTGAGTCTTTATTTGTAATCACCAAGTCCTGTCCCTCCAAAAAAAAACCAACCAAGGTGGAGGCCTACAGTTAAAGTAACAAAATCCATTTTAGTTTGTATTTTAACTTGTATGTTTTATTGTGAAAGTGTAAATTTGCTAGAGATTGTGTTCTACTCAAGCTTCCTCCAGTGTTGATCTTTTCACCTGATAGTGACATATTTAAAGGTAAAGAAAATACAAGGAGGCTTATCAGTTATAAACTAACATATTCTGATTTCAGATCTTATCCAGTGCTTGCTGTTTTATGTTTATTTCAGAGCCCAAAAGAAAACCACATCTGTTTCCTTGACAATAGGATCTTCTACACCAAAGTCTGGAGTCACCACAGCTGTAATTCAACCTATCTCTGTGCCAAGTCAGCAGGTACTTTTAGATTGCTAAAAATATTTTAAATATTATTTCAAAATTTGTAAGCCCAGAAAAACTGTCATTTTGAGGAACTAGATTATTGAACTACTAAGTTCTGTTATCTTAAGAATGATAATTTAAAAAAATTTAGTATATATCTAGCAGATGGGACATCAAAGTAAATATACATATGGATTCTTAGGCAGTGTGAGCAGCTAACAGATCTGATGATGATGCAGATTACTGATCATATCACTTAAGAGTAACTTGGTGCAATTCCAAAGGACTTGAAGTTGATATCTACAATATTTTTTTAGCAAAAGTTTTAATATTTTTTTTTAAATATTGCTATAATTTCTCTGAGTCTTTTAGAGGAAATTAATTTTTACTATCCAGAAGTTAAATGTAGAAATTCACGTTTATTGATTTACACTAAGTATTAGTGCCACTGTGGTGATTCAGAGTTTGCACCTAAATAATAAAAATTTTAAAAAAAATCTCTGTTAGAGTGTACAAGGTAAATTCTTTTTCCTTCCTTTGGCTAACCTCAATAAACTTTTAGATACCTAGTTCTATTTATTACTACATCACTCAAGGGATGTAATACCAGGAGAGGCAACAATGCTTCAGTGCAAGGACTTGCATGATATTAAGAGGAGTCAAACTCTCAAAATGCTTCAAGGCAAAGACAGGTGGATACAAAATTCCCATGGGAAATACAGAAGCTTGCATTCTGAGCTCAGAAATATAACAGATGTGAAATAGTGATGCCACTGACGAAGTGTGCTAGAACAAGAACACCAGAGTAAGACTGTGCATTTGAGAGCTTGCATTACTGCATGGGTATATGCAGGACAGGTTATTATTCTTTTAATTTGATGCCACTGTTGCACTGCTTTGCAGGTTCAGAGCCCTACTTCATACCTGCATCGTGTGGATGGACCCAAGCCTATCTATTCTGCACCCATTTTTACAAAGGTATGTTTTATTCGTTGTGATTTTTATTTTCCACTTCTGTAGTCCAGACATTATATACCCTAATGCAGGAATGTTTGAGCACTGAAAAGCACTTACAGTTTCCAGTCCTTAGTGGAATTACATGAATATTCTGTACGTGTTTGTTTGATGCACATGACTGTCCTCCATTAAGAAATCATAAAATAAAGCAAAGTAGTCACTGATTACACATCATAGATATGATAAAGGCTCAATCACAATAATTTATCTACTGAAAAGAACAAATAACACAGACTTTTTGACTTTGTTTTAGAAAAAAAATCCATGCAGGTACGTTAATGTCAAACAAGTAGTTCAGATATTCTTCAATGGATTGTCTTGTAAAAGACAGTCCATGTAGGCCATAGACTTGCTAGAAGGGAAACTTAATTCTTAAAAGTAATTCTTAAGTAATTATTTAAGTCAGTCTTTACCTTCACATTCATCCCAAATGAAACTTTAGAACTGGGAATTGGGTAACAGCACAAAGAAGGACAGCATATTTTCCTAATCTCTAAAGTTTAATTGAAAATATGATTTTTGTTTGCCTTCAAACCATCATTTCCACAGCAGTAACTATTATTTAGTCACCACTTGTTGAAGTCAGAATGAAGAGGAGAGGCTATTTCTGGTCATTACTTCAGAAAAGCAGCTGGTAATATGGAATAGTATGTACTTTAGCCTAGAGATAAGTAAGAGTAAGCCCTGTTCTCCACAACTGTCTACTCTGGGTCCATCAAATCCCTTTCTCCTGTCAGGAAAGATCTGATTCTATTCCTCATAACCCTTCACTGAAGCATTACAAGAGAGTGAACAGTGGAGGTGAAGGGGTTAGAGAATGTGGTTACTGCAAGGTAGGAAGGCAGGCAACTTCCTACTAAGAGTGGGAAAGAGGGGAAATCCAGCCCCTGTTCGGAGATTACCCAAGCAATCAAAACTCCACTCTTCCTTCCCAGTCCTCAAATCTCTTGTCTCTGAAATCCAATATCAACTAGCTTAAGCCAGCTGGGACATACCAAACTGAAACAACTTTAATTACAGAAGAAATGAACCAGATAGAAAGCAAAAAATCCACTTCTCCAGCTTCCTGACACAAATTTCATTCTATACAAACCTCAGGGAACAACCCAAAGATTTTTTAGGTTTCCATGTAACAGAATTCTTATGTATTTGAGTAACTAGAGATCTTTGAATAATAACTAGGGATAACAATGGTCTTAGACCTAACTTCAAGTGCTTTGCTGCATAAAGGCCTAAAACTTTATTAGTAAAATTAAAAAGGGAATGAGACAGCCAGTACAATTAAAAAGACTTTAATCTTAAATTAGGCAAAAATAATGTCTGTCCTCTGTCAATTCTGTTACTTTAAGTACTGTATTTCTCATCTCTCACTGTAGATCTACATCAAATGTTTAGCTTTTCCTGGCATTTTCAGACACATGTATGTGTTACAGCTGTAATAATGTGTTAGAGGCTATCCATACACAAGCTAATATATACTAACCATATTTGTGTCATCTAATTTTGCCTGGTTGTTTAAAAATGGCTTAGAAGAAAAGCAACTCCACATTCTAGAGGCTGACCTGAAACCAACACAGCTCGTCTCCCAGGACCAAGTCTCAATGTGTAGCTTTGCAGAATTGCAGAATTTTAATTCCACTCTGTGGAAGAAGGATGAAAAATGAAAAGTCCAACGGCAACTATATGCTTGTGATCTGAGGAATTGAGTACTTCTACACCTTCTCTATCTCTGATCATACTAAGAACGTATTTCAAAAGAAACTCTTCAGTCATTTTTAACTATATACCTGACATATTACATTTAATGAAAATTTAAATTTGTTTTGAATGAAAATACAGCTCGTAGAAAATGTCTACTGCAAAACAATGTAATGACACAATAAAATCAAGTTGAAATACAAAGGTAAGAAAAGGCTGGTTTTAAGAATGTAAAATGCTTCCAGCTTGTTTGAAATGTGATTCTTATATTTCAGGAGCTACAAAACTCCACAGCATCTGAGGGACAAGTTGTGGTATTGGAATGCAGGGTCAGAGGACCCCCTCCCATTCATGTTAAGTGGTTTCGACAGGGCATTGAAATTCAAGATTCTCCAGACTTCAGAATTCTCCAAAAAAGTAAGGCAGTAATCTGAAGTGTTCACTTTCGATACGGGGTGGGGAAAGATCATGAAATTAGTGTGTCTGGAGAGAGATTTGGGTAGGGTCCTCTCTTCCTCATATTTCAGTGATTATAATGGCTACAAGTAATAATTGAGCTGCTACCAACAGACAATTTAAGTCTTCCTTTATTTTGTAATCTCTGCACAGATTCCATATTTGCCTACAGTATTTCAGTGTAAGATGTTCCTTCAGTGTAAGATGTTCCTTCAGTGTAAGATGTTCCTTCAGTGTAAGATGTTCCTTCAGTGTAAGATGTTCTTTAAGTAGACTGTTTATTAATGTAATCTCTAATACACTTTTTCTTGTTTGTTTTTCCTCCTTATGTGATATGCAGAGCCACGATCTGCAACTGAACCTGGTAAGAATCACATGAAAAAGTAATCTCTTGATTCACTAGCTCATTGAGTTTGTACTGAAGCCATGCATAGAAAAGTGTTTCTGCTTAGAGTTGGTAATAGGAAACTCCCTTAAAGACAGTGTTTCTTTATCACACCTTCCATGCTCTACACTGTCCTTTACATCAATTCCTTTAGCAGTTAAACAGTAAAGACCAGCAAAGACCAGCAAGAGAGTCTCAGAGCTTAAACATTAAAGCAAACTTCGTTGTTGGAAAATGAGCAGTTTGCGTGCTACTGAGGAAAAAGAACAAATCCCACAAAATTCCATTACCCAAATTGTACTCAGAAGAGTTTCATAACACCCAACCACTAAATGCTAGTTTTACCAATCTAGCTTGGCAGATGTGAAGTGTCTTAAATGCAAGTAAAAGCTGATCCTCAAAAACAAGGGCACATTGAATTTTCTAACCAATTTGCAAGATTTCCTCAAGCAAAAAATGCTCTTCCAACTGTAGGCAGGGTTTTTTTCTGGCTGCTTTGTTTAGCCCTACATCATTATATGCTGTGGTACTTTCTTGAAAAGGAAGTGGAAGGTAAAAGACTGAGAATGTTTGTTCTTTATGTTTCTAAGTCAAACATAGGAGAGATGGCAGTGATACAGTCTGAATGTTGCTTTAAGAGGGTGGCTGGTAGTGCTGAATATGCTTGAATTCGAAGAGAGTTTTAATTATTGAGGAGAAAGATAAAATGGAAATGTTTTCTAAGACCTGGGTGTTACCAAAGAGTATCTCTGAACTAAGAACCGTAGCAGTGGGGCAGGGAAGGAGGGATTGTTTTAAACTCTGAGGGATCACAGTAGCAATCTTTGGCAAGGAGAACAGACTTAATATCTGAGCAATGTTTGTAAAGTAGCCATGCAGCTATGAGGATATGGCCTGGGAAAAAGGGAAGGGTTAATCCTAGGAGAAAGGCAAGAAAATCCAAGAAAAGCTTTCATGGAAAGGAGGGGAGGAGAAGAGGGGTGATTTTCTTTGCGAGTTACTGATTTTCTTACTGTTTCACCAAATGATTATATACATATTTTAGTCCATCAGCATCATCCATAACACATCTGCACACACACACGCACGCATGCTCTGCCCTGAGAATTAATACCATTATGTGGTGTGCAGCAGCATCACTTCTCGTTACAGCTGATGCCCAGAATACATGTGACTGAATTATTTGATTTATAGAGGCATGAAATCTGAGCCATGTGAAGGAGAGTGCTGGAAAACCAAATTAATCCCTGATGAGAAATTAGAACATGTCTGAGTGCCAGCAATGGGCTATTGGTAGTTTAAAATCACAACTCAAACTTTAAAAATTGTAAGTTACAATACAAAAGAGTTTGAAGAAACATACCAAGCCTTTGGATATGAAAAGAAATAAAGAGGAATAGATTTGTGTTGAAATCTGTTAAATTCTGTATCTTTCTTGGAACATTCTCCCCATAATATGTGGTACAAAATATGTCTCCCAACTGACATGTTTTCTTAATATCTGTAAGAAAAAAAAAAAGCATTGACGTTATTCCCCTTCACAGAGAAACTCATTTCCTGTCCAACTAGTAACATCTTTTCTAGCTTTCAGCTACCAGCACTATGAGAATAGTACCTGGTGTATCTAGCTCAATGTTACTAGGAGCTTCTTCAAAATCACTTGAACTCCATTTACTCCTTTAACATGGTAGTATCTGAAAGGACTGAAACTTTACACAGGAGTTTCTGTGAGCTCTAAATTTACTAGCATATCTTAGGGTTTTGGGGTTTTTCTTTTTGTAATATCTAATTTGAAACTGTTCTGTCAACTCACAGTCATGAATAATATTTGCTTATTCTTGGTAATGCTTCTTCACCATCTTTAGGCAACATAATGTGTATAATGCTAGATAAACAACACATTTTAGAGTAGTTATCTAATAGAAAGGAGAAGCACTTGTTTGCTTGAGACAAAATAGATCAAATTCCATTATGTGAATAGTGGAGTATAAAGGAAATTGTGTATTATGCCTTTTGCTAGGAGATAGACAGCTAAGTAGTTCTCCACATTGTTAGCTGTGAGGACCATACAGCCTGCCTGCCAGATTCTGCTGTGCAGTTCAGTAGAAGCACAACAGTTCACAAAGCTAACAGGTTCTTCTTGTGACTACTGCCTGAAAGGGGAAATGAGGGTGGGGTTCCGAGTCCAAAATGATCATCACTTTGCCAACCCTCTCACATACTTGCACCATCAAGTGATGGTGCTGAATGCTGTCCTTCCCATGTCTGGTTAGCTTGCAGAGCCTAGGAGAGGATACCTGAAGCTCCTAAAGAATGCTTGGGAATGGATCCTTACATGAAAGGTGCATTGCTTGAGTTTTCACAGGTACAGCAAAGATATTTAATATCAGGGTGTCTCATACCACTCTCATGGTAGGTGGCAAGGCAAGAGTAGGAAGGCATCTCAAAATATTATTTTGGTGTCTGTATTGTTGCAGTTTAGCAGACATAATGGTAGTGAATGCCTGACAGAGTCAGTCTTTTTTCTTTGTTTATTTTTTCATGCTTGTAATCCTGTTGTAATAGATATAATCACCTTCCTATGAAAGAGTTTCAGTTTGATATCATGTTCTGCTTGGATTCACTGAGCTAAGAGTACTATCCCTGTAATATTTGTGCAGGTATCAGTTCCTACTTAGTCCTATTAAATAATGTGCAATATTTTACTCTGCTAAAATTAATTACAGTGCACTTACTGACTTATTTGTCTAGCAATTGACCCTGCATGCAAGGGGAATGTAAATAAAGTTTGGGCAAAGTGTAAATATTTCCTTTTGGCACCAATGACGAGCAGCATTTTGTGCATTAGCAGTAATACTTGTAATAAGTAACACTGGGTTTTGAATGTCAGGAAGGATCTTAAAATTTCTGCAGCAGGAAGCTGGGTGGGTACCAGAAATGTAACAGGTACAGCACTGGTTTGTGACAAAATTCATACTCTAAGCAGCCAGACAAAACAATACCTGCAGAGGAAATTGTTCATAAGCAAACATAAAACTGCTGTTCAGTGCAGATGGTGAATATGTGCAAGACTGGTCAGGAAACCAACATGCCTATGCTAGATAAGTATTCAGACTCTTAAAATATGGACAAGATTTCTAAAAGTTTTTTCAAGTGTTCAACTTCCATGGAATTTTACATAAAGTGTAACAAGTTGTAGTTTGACTTTGCTAGTTGGCAGCCAAAGTCCAACTTTATACTGCTCAAAACATTGCTTATCCTTTGCTAGGTCAGTGCTAATGATTTAAAAGAAAAGTGTTTCATGGACTCAGCCAGGTAAGAAATTAAGAAGCAAGGAGCAGGGCTGGTGTGAGGGGCAGCTACTTTTTTTTAGGCACATTCTATCTACCCTAATGTGTTTTGCACTCCTTTTTCTGTCTAGACAGAAATCAGTTTGCATCACAAATCTCTCCAGACTGCTTTGTGCATTAATAGCTAGTCAGATTACTTAAAGCTAACATCACAGTTTGTCAAATTACCTGCTCTCTGCTTCTTTCTTGGACGTTTTGACTTTATACTGATTGAATCCTTCAAAGAACAGGCTGCCTCAGAACGAAAAATCCCATGGAGTCATTTGCCAGCTGTTGATATTTTGGCCATTACTCAGCTGTCTGGAGGCAGCCACAAACTGTATTGAATTACATAAAAGCAATTGTCTAATGGCATGTAAGAAGAAAACTATATGAAGTAATTTTTCTTAAATTGCCAGGGAATTGCCACATATAGATGCTTTTTTGTTCCTAAGCACAATACTCTGTATGTTCACCAAAAAGGTCTCAAAAAGGTAGTCATCACTTCTCTGTGGATTGTACTTCTTGTTCCCTGTTTGGTTGCCATGTTTCAGAGTTTCAACTCCAGTAAGAAAGGGATTTCTCCCTTAGAAATCCCCCCCCATCTGCATAATGCTTGAAACTGAAAATGTATGGCAAATGTTACAGAAATCCTGCTGCTTCCCTGCACACAGAAAAAAAATCAGCTTTCTGATAGTTGATGAAGTTCAAAAGACAAAAACTTCAGCAGGCCAGCATGCATGTTGGATCCTTGCATTTTTCTAGTGGAAACAGAAGAATTATGGCTGGCTGGCTCTCTCTTGCACGGCTGAGCAACAAAGAAGGGCTTGAAGAGAGCAATCCCCAGTGAGCTATAGATCAACATGCCAAATGAAGAGAAAAGTCAAAAAAGCTAAAATTATCCTGCACTAAAGGTGGTCTGATCAGTGTGTGTGCTGGTGCTTGTCAGTTACATTTTCAGTTGTGCTCTGCACTTCAAGGTACCTACAGAACTCTGGTCCTGTCAGTCACCCCATCTTAAATCTGGCTGCTGTCACTCTCCTTGCTTGTTGATGCTCCAACCTCAAAGTAAACCTACGTTGGTTTTTTTTTACTATGTGATTTTTAAATGAAATTTCTGCTATTCCCTCTCTATTTTAGATATTTAAAGCTTATGGGGGTACATAAATCATCACAGTTACATTCCTGAATACATCAATTTTAACCTATGCACTTAGGTTCAAACTGGCTGGCTTAGGCATCTACAGTATCATAATTGCCTTAGTATAAACTTCAGCATAAACCTTTTCTTGACCCTGATAAATGGCTGAGTTTCTCCTCAGACCAGAACACAGCTTTAGGAACTAAATACTGCCATAGCAGTATTCCTCTTTACTGGACCTGAACTGGCTCCATAGCATCTCTCTTGGGTGTTGGTTACACGTGCTGTAACTGAGGTTCTGGACACTACAGCTGATATTGCCAACAATCTCAGTTCCTGTTCAGCCTGCCTCTCAGAATTTTATTGGTGTTGCTCGAGGTATCTTCAAGTATAGCCAGTTCTGTATTCCTTCTGAAACTTGTCTTTTCATTTCTTGAATGGCAGAAAGCCTACTAACTAAGGCAGAACTGCTCCTTGACTGGGTAAAGATGTATACAGTAGAGATCATCAGAAATAGGTAAATTAAATGCTTTTTTGGTGTGTTATTGCAAGTGAAGGCATTTACTGAACTGCAGTATTACCATCTACTATGCTACTCTGCATATTGAGTTCTCTATTTTCACACTTCCCCATTCTCTTTATATAAAGATATGCAGATACCTAAATGCAAAGTTACCTGATGGGCATATTGCTTTGCCATGAATCTGTAGTAAAACATCTGATGGCCAGGGGAACAAGAAGGAGATTAAGAGGCTGCAAGAAGGGCAGGGTTGTGGTTGGTTGGATTTTTACCAGGAAACCACCACCGTGACTGCCTGTGGCAGACCCACTGTCTGTGCAGCAGAAAACTGAGCTCTGGTCATGGCATCGTAATGAACAACTACTAATAAAAGACTACACTTATCTCCCAGGACTGCACATGCATTGCAGTGGATGAAACTAATGATAACATTTGGAGATGAAGGTGCAGAAATAAAACCTACTCTACCTTTAATGTAATACACAGAAACATTCTGACACAGAAACACTGACAGCGAAGAAATGTGTTTAAATGCAACAGTTTCTGTCTCACCAAAGATTATTCTTCCTAACAGACTCATGAACCATAAATGGAAAGGATTACTCTGTAAAATGCAATCTTTCTTTCTAAATAACTGACAAAATAGTGGAGTACTTGCATGCCTAAGCATTTTACATGTTTCAGTGAACAGAATGCTTTTGTCTTCATTTAGTCAAGTGTTAAATATGTTTTAAGGCCCTGAGAACAGCATTTCAGAGCTGCTTTCTGGAACACATTTTTGTGATGAAATTATTTGTCAGCTGATGACTGCCGGGAAGTAGAACAGACGTTATTTACATCAAATCAGCAGATTCTGCTTAACACAGGAACAAAAAGAAATTACATAAGTCAGGATGTAAAGCTAGAAAAATACTCAGAGCACTAGATATCCAGAGTGTGGTATGGAAATCTTTAAAGAACATTTCTTTTGTCAAACCACTACTTTTAGTTCTGTGCTGTCTGCAGTAGTCAGCCTTTTAGCAAGGCCCTGGAGGTCAGTGATTCTTGGTTTGGAGGCAGCAAAATGAAGACAGACAATGGCAGTGTGTTGCTCACACATGCTTTTTGCCCAGGCTGCCTTTTGAGTAGTTCTTAGGGGGTTTTATATTTTCAGTTTAGGCAGTTTTCTCATGATTGATCACAAATGCGTTGTAGTTTGCTCACCCAGATGAGAAGAGTGTTTTACACCTTGATTATTTTCAACACTCATTTACTTTCAGTTTCTCTGACTGCAATTTACCATGTATCATTTTCAAACATACCACTTCGGTAAACAAAGCATATCATGGTAGAGTCCTTTAGAATTCTTCTATCACTGAAGAGCAAAGATCAGCTCCTTTCATGTCATCATTCCACATACTTAAAAATCTGAAAGAACATTATGCATTAATTAGCTCTGCTGTTTGGAAAGTAGGAATGCTGCTGGTGGTTATATTTTGTAGTACCTTTGTCCCTCTCGGCACGGTGGGACTGATTTTATTCTGCAGTCCTGAAAGATCCAGCTTTCAGAATTCTGCTGTTAAATGAGCAGGAAACAAGTATGCTGCTTGTATCAGATTGCATCCCCAGAGTCAGTTCAATCCAGCAGTGCACACGTGTGGTTAACAATATAGCTTCAACTGCTTACGACACACCGAGATGCTAAAAAAAGCTGATCTCGGTAGTTCAAAACCTAGCTTGTGTTACCCATTACTCTCCTGATAAGACCTTTCATGAGTCATTAATCTTCATCTGGGTCAGATAAGATTCAATGCTCTACAGTATTACCAGACATGCCTCTCACAGCTACACAGAATGACTGGTTTGTGTTGCCAAAAAAAAAAGCGTGTTCTGCTGTCTGAAAAACAGCTCCATGCCAAATATTTAGTTAGTCATTCATTTGGAGCCCATTTCCAGTGCAGGAAGTTTTGGATGCATTGTCAGTTATCACTGGAAAACTTCTGTAACTCTTTTCTTAACTGTCTAAATGAGACAGTGGTCTTCCATCCCACAAGGAAAATGAAAAAGGAAAGAACAAACAGAAAAGAACTATTATAAAATGTTTTCTTTCTCTGAACTGGGAGAAGTGGGGTTTGGTTTTATTAGCTCTATTCCATTGATTTTTGATAATATGTGGGATTCTGTGTAAGTACCCCAAATGAAAAATGTTTTGGTTTTGTTTGTAATGAAACTGAATTCTAGAAAACTTCTCTTTTTTGCTTTTGAGAGTAGAAAATGAACTTTGGTGAAACAAACTTGTCATTAATTAAGGAAACCCGTGAGGCAACATTATCCAGGTCTAAGATTATCAGTATATGTTGTGTAAATAGCACAGTTATTTAACTTAGCTATATTGTGAACTATCTTAATGATTAGAATACCATTACAGTTAGAGGTAAAATATAGAGACTTCTTTGAAGAATCTGGAAAAAACAGGCCTAGATTATGAAATGTGCCTATTCTAAATAGGTGGAATTGATTTAGAAAACATTACTGTGAGATCCAAGCTGACATACAAGCAGCCCAGCCTTCATATGAGTTTCCTGACTGAAGCTCTAATATAATAAAAGCCCTGTACCATGGGATACCGAAGTGAAATGAGCAGACTTGAAACAGCCACAGAGTACATCTGTGTCACAGCATTCGGAAGAGGTTCTTGGAATGCTGGTTTGTCCTCTATTTTCAATTCATCCATTCTCAGTGCTGTGCAGACAGACACACAAGTTATCTTCCCAAACACTGTGTAAGGGGAATAGTTGTGCGTGCAGAGCTTTTAATTCTGGTCAGTTTATACAGAAAAATTAATTGGAAGTGATGACAAAATACTTTCTGGTTTTACTGGGAATGGGATTTGATCTGAAATGTTGCATTAAATACAGAAAACTTCAGGGAAAGGAGGAATGAGATGACATTCAGATCGATGGTCTTATTTGGAGACCCAAAAGAGCTTGCAGTGTCAACTGTGTGTGAAAACCAATACATTGATTTGTATGAATTGGTGCTGCCCTGCATAAAACTGAAGCTCCTAAGAGTGTGAAATGACCGCACTGACTTGCGACTGCAAAACTGCTGTTCAAGACAGGCCCCTTTTGAAAACTGAGCATGGGTTATTTAGTTTATTTTAGATACAAAGTGATTTTCCCTAAAGCTGTTTATGTTGGCACCTCTTCTGCAGTTCTCAGGCATTTCTTAGTATAAGGAGCACCTTCTGGTGTCCTTCTAACATACAGTGCAAAAACATTACACGGTACTCTAAATGCTTTATGACTCAATTTATTTTTCTGTTTATTTCCAGAAGAGATATGTACCCTTGTGATTGCAGAAACTTTTCCTGAAGATTCAGGACTTTTCACCTGCACAGCAACAAATGAGCATGGTTCAGTAACAAGCAGTGCACAGCTGACTGTCTGCTCAGGTATGTGACAAAGGGAAAAAAGGAATTTTTAATCACAGAGCTTAGGTAATTAATTTACCTGTGAATTTATCAGTCTGCTTCCCTTGTGGAAAAGGGTTCCTGTAAGAAAGGAGTTTTGTCAACCTCGGAGCATTTGTATAAGCCAAAATCTATTGGCTCATTTCCTCATTTAATATTTTTACTCATGCAAAATACATTTTTTAAGTACCTGCCACAAGCCTGGCAGATTTTTGAGCGTTCGGGTTCTGAGACTAGATGGCAGCAGAGGCAAAATGAAAGCAGGTGAAGTTATGCTCCCCAAAGTGGCATAGGCCTTCTGCAAAATAAAAAAAACTTGTGTCATGATATGCTTAATTTTGTGATGTATTTCCATAAATAACGTTGTGGAATGTACTGACTTGGCTGCCAGTGCCAATATGCTGTGTATACATACATCCTTTGGCTTTTCCAAGTGATTTGGTCTTGAATGATGCTGTTTCAGGTGCCATTGCCCCTACTTGCCAATCTCAATTAGTGGCTAGATTCCTGACATCCATTCAGAGGGATCCATAAGGTTCTGTACTGTGCCTTTAGCGTGGGACAAAGTCAGAAAATGAATGGACAGTCACATATCTAATTCAGAATAAATTATCAAGGGGACGTCTAGAAACATAACTGCACCAAACCAGAGAGATCTCACCTTTAATAAACTGAAAATACAGCACATATGTGCCATGCATTTTTGTCTATGACACCTTGGAAACACATTCTTTTTGATTTCTTTTAGCCAACTCAGAAAGCTCTAGTCATGAGTCACTGACGAGACAATCCAACAGTGATGATTTCCATCATTTTCCACCACTTCCTCCAGTTGAAATTAGCTCTCTTGAGCTTCCTCCTAAGAAACATACAGAGACCCACCAAGCAAACAACACTGACTTGAGATCTGGTGTGACAGCCCTTCAACTACAGCTCAATTCATCCGAGGAAAAAACAAACGGCATCCATCCTATTCATGGAGTAAATGGAATGATTAATAGCAAGCCAAATGGTGATAAATCCATCCCACCTCCAGCTGTCTTGCTTTCACCCACAAAGGAGCCACCACCTGTGCTTGCCAAACCAAAGCTGTGAGTACTTTTTGTTTGTTTCCTTTTGTTTCCCATAAGCTTGATATTTGTTGAAAGCAAATTTTTGCCTGAAGCAATTTAATGTTAGACAAATAATGAACACTGACCGTGCCTGTCCCTTGGACAGTCTTCTTGCCCTTGTGATTTATGTTCCAGGGAGCTGAATGAGGGAACTCTGATGTTCCTCGTAGTGCTACAGCAAAGGGAGGTACATTATATATAACAAATTCTATAGAAACTCTTAAGATAAAGTCACAAAAAGGAAATGAGCAGTAGTGACTCTTGCTCGGCGCTTTTTATTCTTAGCTACTGTAACTAAATGTCATAGTGGACTAAGGTTCTTGCAAGCTGTTCCTACTTCAGCACTGGCCAGCTGACTTCATTCTGAATGTTCTTGATTTTGTATAGTCAGTGGATATTTGGGGGTGTAGTATTTGTAATATTGCTTATGTTATGTTTATATATAACACGTAACTGATTCTGCTGTCAACCAGATTACAATGGCTCTTATAACTAGAGATCAGAAAAGGAAAAGCTCAAGGAGAGGAGAGAGAAATAAGTGGAAAAAATTGTAGTAACATTTTCACATTGGTGATGATACCTTACTTATGCAAGAGTGACTTTATGCTATTAACTTACAGCCTGACCAGCATTGCACCGACTCCTCCTTCCCATCTCCCTCAAGAAATTTTGCAATATGACAGTG
This sequence comes from Chloroceryle aenea, assembly GCA_013399075.1. NCBI lineage: Eukaryota > Metazoa > Chordata > Aves > Coraciiformes > Cerylidae > Chloroceryle > Chloroceryle aenea. The sequence continues at coordinate 136,116 of VWZY01010272.1, forward strand.
GAACTTAAATACTATTTTATTTCATTTTGCATCACTAATCAGAAGGGATTATTAATTACAAAAATGTGTTGAAGAAGAAGCATGAAATATGGTATTTAGGCTTAGCAAGGTCATTTGCTTAATTACGTGTTTTCACGGGCTAACTGTCAAAATAGAAAAGTGCTGTTTCTTCAGCAGTCGTGCTGATATGAAACAACAGAAACACATGCTTGAGGCAGCAAGCCAGCTGCATTCCATTTCTGCACTCTTTTTTTTTTTTCCTGTTGCTTCTCGTCATTGTAAGGAGGCTGTGACAACTGCAGAAGAGAAGGGTGGAATAGCAGGAAGGCAGAGTGATGGAGTTACAGTATATATGGTGGTGATTGCATAGGTGGAAGGGAGGCTGTTGAGGATGGCAGCTTGCAGATGGTACTGATGTGGAATGAGCCAGGTGTTTCTGTCCCCTGGACATCTGTTGCGAGACCTATTTGTGAAGAAAGGAGATAGCAGCCCCAGCAGAGCAGTAAAGAGCAATTTTCACCACAGAACTTTCTTTCCCAGAAGTGAGGTTGCCTAGCTAAGAAAAGAGGGCTGTGTAATAGACTTCCTGATCTATAATGTTCAGTGCCACTCTTGCAAAATTTGTTCTGGTTTGAAATATGGTGTCAACATATAAGCAGAGGCAAACTTGTGTACGATGCTATGAGAAGTATGCTGATAGGAGAATCTGTTTGATTGCTGAAGTCCAAACTGATAACCTTGGACTCCCCACTGCAATTGCACTGGAGTCCTTTATTTTGCCATTAACAACACTTGATGTGCAAGAGGCTGATCTTGATTGCAGTCAAGATACATGTTCTGCTTTGCTTGGCCAAAGCTGGTGTAAGCCCCTGCTGCTGTCAGAAATGGAAAGCTTGCCTTCCCCTCAGCCAAGTATTTGCATGGTGATAGCACAAGAAAGGGAAAAGTTGCTAACAGGAGGAGGAAAAGGAATGTCTGGCTGCGGAGATTTGAAATGAGCTTTCAGCATCTGGGAAACTGCACCTCAAGTCACATCTAACAAAACAATTGCATTAAAATTAGGTGAGTAGTAAAGTAGCTATTTCAACTGTGAGAGCAGTCCTTGAAGAGAGCTCACCTATGGAGTTGTACCTCTCCCCAGGGTATCAGTATTTGATGATGGAAGAAGCAGCATATATTGGCAATGACATCAAAGCAAACATGTTTATAATGCAATTTTTAAATTAATTTAACATAATGTTGGGTATGTAGAAAGGTTGAAGCTTCTGAATATCATTAGTCAGTTTTATTTTTGTCGAAGACTGGTTTTAAATTTCCTAGAGAGGCTTTTCTTTTCAAGCTTACCTTAACTCATAAATTACTTGACAGGTTTATCTGTGAACTCTGAAAATAATTTATTCAGCCAACACTGGAAGTAATTGCAGAGGGTTTGGGAATGATGGGCTGGTGTTGTGTTTTTTAAACTATTTTTAGGCTAACAAGAAGCAGAGAGTAAGCACCTTCTTGAAGTGTATTTGTATCTTGGCAATGCAGCTGTAACAAATACCTGTAAATAATGGTTTACCACAGTTCAGTCCAGTGCAAGAGCTGGCAAGCTGCAGAGTTACTGTAGTTGTTTTCAGACTTGAAAAGTGTTCTGAAAATCCTACAAAATGTTCAGTTTGTGGTTACAGACACTGAAGTAATCCTTAAGTCATAATATTACTTGTTGCCTCAGTCTGGTACTGAGAATATTTAAACCAGAGTTTAATGTGATATACTTTTCCAAGAAAATTCTGTGTATTAGATAGAATTAGCTGGGAAAGCAGTCAATACCAGATTGCCTGCTAACGTGGAATTCAGAAGACATCAGAGGCACAGGCTTAAAAGGCACAATATTTTATCAGGCTTTGTTTGCAACATGAGTTTAGGTAGACAAAAGGAAAAACTGTTGAACTGACCAAAAAACCCCCAGACTGTTGCAGTTCCAGTCTCTGTGCAGCCTAGCTGGGGAGCTTGAGCTACTAGTGTGCGTTGGACTTTTCCAGGCAGTATTGCTGTAATACCCAGATGAGCCTTCAGGAGTGTCCCCATAAATGTATGGTGTTCATATTGTTGCTGGATGTACCTACCTAGGTCATGTAGGTTGCCTTTGTACCAAGCCATCAGTTCAAGGTTCATAGACTCAATGTGACCACAGTGGGGAGACAGAATTTCCTGAGAGCTGCTGCTCTCTCCTCTCTCCTCTCTGTTGCAGTGTTATTCCAGTCTGTCTTGTACAATGATCAGAAAGAGTATGAGCTTAGTGAGAGCTGTTCTTGTTCATGCTTTGACAGGACAAGGGGTAATGGCTTTAAGCTAGAAAAGGGTAGATTTGGGTTAGACATCAGGAGAACGTTCTGTAATAGGAAGGTGGTGGAGCACTGGAATAGGCTGCCCAGAGAGGGGGTGGAGGGCCCATCCCTGGAGACATTCAAGGCCAGGATTGATGAGCAGCCTGACCTAGCTGGAGATGCCCCTGCTCTCAGCAGGAGGGTTGGACCAGATGACCTTTAGAGGTCCCTTGCAACCCAAGACTTTCTATGATTCTGTGCTTCTCCCTTGCAGACGCAGAGAGCAACTGTAGGTATTGATAGCCTTATTTCTATGGCTGATCCGTGACCATAAACTCAGAAGATGACAGTAGGAAGTGACACGTTTAACACCTTTAAAATTAGCACAGCAACACCTGCCCCTGTAGAATGATCAACGTTTTTTTAGTGCATGGTTGTGAGAAGTAGTATTCTGCACAGACATGCATCACACACGCTGTGAAGATGAAGGGACTGAATTCCTAAATTCCATCTCACCCAGCTCTCTTTGATACTTTTTTTTTTTAGGTGAAAATGAAAGGTGGGTGTTAATTATATAAAAAGAATGCTTGTTAAAAATGAAAAGCAGTAAGATATGATTTCTTGCAATTTATGAAGCTATTGACAGTCAGCATTTCTTTCAACATGGCTGTATTGTTTCCTGGGTTTCATGGGATTTTGTGCTGGGGGTTTTATGTTCTCAAAAGTCTTCATTTTTTTATATAACACACAGAAGTAGTTAATTATAAATGTAATTAAAATATATATCAAGCAGTTTAGATATAACATCAGTAGGGAAAATATGAAATGATAAACTCCTTATTTTTAAGAAATAATTTTAATCTGGTTCACAGACATCAAAGTCACTGCTCTGTGAGTTGATACAACTTCCTTAACTAAACCCACTTGTGTTTATATTGATTGTGAATGTGGAACCATTTCCTGCGTGGAATTATTTGTCACTTCAGTCTCTATTACTCACCAGCTGCATTTTCTTTCACAGTTTTTTCTGGTTTGTAATCAATGCCTCAGACAGTTTTGCAAAGACATTAGTTTGTGTCTTTCTGTCAGTGATTTCTAGAATGTCTCTTACGCCCATTAAAAATGTCACTCATCACTGAAACCATTCTTAACCTTATCTTTCTATGAGCAATTTGCTTAATATTCAGCTTACTTGTATTTCTAGTCATGTGCTTGGCATGTTTGTAATGCCTGTCCTGACAGGGACTGGATTTTAAAGATCCTGCAAGAATCTATTACTTAATAATTGTACTCGATATATGCAAGTGGTAAGTCACTGTTTAGGCTATATTAGGAAGATCTGGCCAGAAGCAGGACGTGTGAAAATTGCCAACAATCCAATGATTAATGCATTGGAATAGACAGAAGTCAGGTTTAAGTCCTTATTCTGCCTGGGACCCCAGGCTTCTGAAGCCCTGGGGATTGTGGTGGGAGCTTTGAAGGCTTCACATTTTTCTTAGGCAAAACAACAACATTCTGGACATGGTGAGAAGACGTGATGTAGAAAAACTGTTTTCCTTCCAGTTCTACTAACATACATAAGAATGTGATTTGCTTTAGCAGCCCAAATTGGGAAAGACTGGCTACAGGAATGCTCAACTTAAATGCTAAACACTGATTATCTTAAGTTTTTATTTGAAGCTATTGCATCTTCTGATACAAACATGAACAGAAACCCACTCTTGCATAGTTTGAATGATGCACAGAGCAGACCTCTGCTGCCATTCTCTGCATGGAAACAAAACAAAACAAAAGAATGGAACCTTTCCTAATGGTGAGAAAAGTATTTCCCACCTTTTGTATGTCATTCAACAATGAACTGTGTCTTACTGGATTTTGCATATTTCTCTGAGAGTTAAGTTAAAATTGCTTGAAATGTGCAGCAGAATAATTGTACATAAAGTTAATCACTTGATTATATTACAAGTCCTGAGCACTTTCCACATCTGTTTTCCCAATTAATCCAGGAATTGTTAGTTTACAGTGCTTTTGTTGCTTGCTTTTATTTCATATCAGTATTATTTTAACAGGATTAGTGATAAACCAAGGAAAACTTTTGTGAAGAATTTCCATTTCAGTGGCTACTAACCAAGAGGCACTTGGACTAGGGTTTATGATACATAAAAATAACAGAGGCTTTGTGAGTGAATATGCTGAGAAATAGGGGTTTGTCTCCATTTTCTCTTTTCTTATCCAAGAGTTGCAAACCCCGAGAAGGAACAAAGTATTATAATGCCTCATAGCACACCTACAGACAGTGCAGTAGATGAGGGTAGTTTAAACCAAGATATTTGTGTACTTCCTTAGGGATCTTGGATCACAGTGAAAAGCTCCGAGACCACTGGGAGATGGATGAGGCAACAGGACGTGTTATGGAATACATGTTGAAAGGCACATTGATTTATTGTGGTGATATCTCACTCTTTTAAAGACTGCAGTGGTTAGTTTTTACAAAAAAAAATTAGTGGAGCAAAGTTTCTGTGCTTTCTGTGGTATATTAGAGTGCTGTTAGCAGGCAGGAAAGATGAAGAATTGCCCGGGCAATAGGATGCTGCAGCTGTACAGACAGCTACCCATTTAAAAAATCTGTAAGGAAACGCAGTGACTCTCACGATTCTTCATCTGCACACATGAAAGTCACATCAAAATGTGTTAAGTTTCTTCCATATTCCTCAAAATAATTGCAAAAAACCTTCAATATTGAAATATTCAGTCTGCTGTTAAAGGCAGCCGGGTCAGGCAGTAGAATCACTTTCTTTTACCCAGTTCCTAAGGTAATTTTAACAAAAAACTCAGAGCAGATAGTAACTTGAAATAGTAAATAAGCATAATTAATTGTGTTTCTCTGTGTGTTCTGCTTTCAGCACCTTTAACTGCCTATTTCAGACCAAGAAATAGCATCATCCAGAACCGGTAGCCGTTATTGCTGAGAAATTTCCTTTTTACTGATGCCTTTGTTAACTTAGTGTTAAAGGGTAATAACAAATGAGCTTTTCAAATCTGCAGCAATAGAAGGCTGTATCTCTTTGTAACAATAGATAACAACAACAAGAAAGGTTAAAGCTAGGCAAGAAATTTATTATTTGTTTTTTTTTTCTTTCTTCTTTTGGCACTGATTTCTTTGACCTTTAGTAGGTGGGGACGACTAACTGTACATCCTGCTCACAGAAATGCTCACCAGTATTTTATCAGGAAAAGTCAAACATCCTTCAATCAGTTATAAATATACACGTGTAGCATGTGTGCTGCCAGCGTGGTATGCACACAGCACTTCTGGTTTGTATTTTAACATTGAAAGTAATTCAGGTTATAGGACAAGCAGGGAGATGGGTTAAAATTAACACAGGTTCAGCCTCTTATTTATGTCTGTGCATGGTAAGCTTTTAGTTAAACACATGCTGTTAGCTTGTAAAATCTTTTGTGCCTCCAAGAATGCTCTCTTTCTCTTTTCTACCTGGCTGCACCTCAGTAGTGCTGTACCTCTCTCATACTTCTGTTGTCAACTGGTACCCCCAGCTCCTCTCCAGGTGCCAAGAGTAGGCTTTCTTTCTCAGGAGCTTGGCCTGAGTGCCAAGAACGTTGTTCATTTTCAGTGGCTGATGGAGGTACATGGAATTGTGTGGACAGTGTTACAGAATAAAGATAGCAAAGGTTGGGGGGGTGTGGGACAGGCTGTGCATTTGGGGTGGTTTGGTTTTTCCTGTACCAAGGCTTAGTGGATCAGTAGGCCACCAGTTGGTGATGCACCTTTGAACAGAAAACACAGAAGCACATGTACCATCTACCTGCAAACAGTTTATGGTAGTCTTATGGTAACTGTGAACTAAAAGCATTGGGATAAAACATTCTGATTTTGAACCATTTTTATTGGGTTTGGTTTATTTCCTTCCCACTGAAAGAACTGTATTGATCTCACACTTTAAAAGCAAATCCAAGTGTTCAATTCTTGCAATATGCAGCATTTTTTGAGAGGTTCTAACCACCTGCAATTAGCCCTGCCCACCTACCTGTAGCTGGTGATGCCCATGCTTTAAAAAACTGTTCTGCAGAAGAAGGAACTCACATTTGGGTGAGGAGAATAGCTGCCAGGATGCTAAGCTTATGAAGGTTCATCATACACTTCCATGGATACAGAATTACTTTTTTATTATTATTCTGTTCCCTCCTGACATGCCATGATGGGTTTTTTATCAGAGATGTAACTGTCTGGTGGTTTCTGTGCTTCTTCTGACTGTGATTATACTACCAAGCTTTCCTTGTATGTCATTTCAAGTTTTCTTCTTTATCCTCAGTTTTATACTTCATTACCTTTCACATTTTAACTGTGTTTTCATTTTCTGCCCTACGTTAAGAAATGTTCTCTGGTGACAAAAATGGGAAGCTGGAACTTGGTGGCATTTGTTTCTGTCTGCTTTAGTATGTGTGCTATAAAACTTTGAATAAAGAATTTCCATGTGCTATTTTTTGTAATATACAGAATCAATAGAGGTGCCAGGGTTTAAAGATACTAATATGTCAGTCAGTTAAAGCCATATTTCTCATTTATGTACCTAAGCAAATGCCTAAGCTAAATAGATTGGAGAAGACCTAAAAACTCATCAAGTGCAGCAGGTCCTGTTCTGTCAGCCTTGTTAACACTGTCTCTTGTCATAAGAAGCCTTATTGCTGTCCCAAAGATCTTTATGGAGGTAAGAACAGAAAAGGCAACAGAAAAGAACAGATCCAGTGGAGGGAGCTGTGTTGCTAGGGTAGACATCTGTCAGGGAGACAGCCTGGTGCTCTCCAGGATACTGAAAAACAAAGTATTCTAAGAGCCAGGGAAGTGGACCATTTTTAGAGACCTTATTCCTGCCCCAGCAGGAATACCAAATTGGAAGTATGAGTCTAGAATTTGGCTATGGAGGGAAAGTCGAGTGTTCAGTTCAAAGCTAGCAGTGAGGAAGGCAAAATAATCTCAATGCTTAGTGCTTACACTGTCCAAAGACTAATATAGAAAATGAGTCTCCAGGGGAGGACAAAGGGTTGACCTTTGTATCAAGCAGAGCAGTTGTTTACTAGAGATAGAATCACCTTTTATCTTCTAGTAGGCTTAGAAAAATATATATGATAATAATAATATGCATAGTGCATGTGTGTAAAAAAAAAAAAAACAACAAACAAACCTCTTGGGAAACTAACATGGTTGAGATCTGTGATGTTCCAACATTCCTGCCTGTTATCCCGTGTCAGCATTAGGTATCCTCAACAAACACTGCACTCAGAAGAATATTGAGCCTCTGTGAAGCTAATGGAATCAGACCCCTAGTAAAGTCCTAACATTTTGCTTCCAGAATGAGATCTAGGCAACACTCAGATGACCTCTCAAAGGGACTGCATTTTGTTTCTTCTGACCAAGCCTTTGTTATTACTCCTCACCAATTTATTAGAGCAGATCTGTGTGATGTTTGGTAATGTGCACTGTATAAAATATCTTCAGTTTCCAAGATTGTGAAGCATCAACTCAGTACAACTAGAAGTCTGTGTATTTATCTTTACCCCATATGCCTTTACGTATCCAAATGATTAGTTTCTTGCATGTTTGTTGAAATTTGTTTCTCTTATCTCCAGTACCTGGATTCTGGAGTTCCTCTGTACTGTACAGACTGATACTTGAAAACACTTTTCCTGTTCTTCTGCATGTATTTGAAAGACAGTTCTTTTCCATCCTTCTCCCTCTCCCTTTCATTCTCCAACTCCCTAATCATGTTGGCCACTGTAGTGTTCCTGCTTGTACATTCTTCTGTGTAAGCTATTTAAGAAACATACATGGTATGTGTTTTTTCATGCTTCACTTATGTTTTTCACCCTCCACCCCCATCTCACCTTTTTTTTCATGCTACTTTTTGATGGCATGACAAGAACCATTGGCTACTCTTGCACTGCACTATATTTGCTCTCCTGCTTTTCCTTAAATTGCTACATCACACTATTCAAACATCACAGGATCCTTTCCCTACTTACACAGATATCACCCATCCCTTTCTCTTACTGCTGTGTGGATTATGGCTTTAATGAATCATGGATTAGGAGTGTCAGTCAATTCTTTTGTCTTATATTATCACTGGCATTTGCAAACCTTCTTTGGAGAATGTTTCTAATGTGTTGGTAATTATCTGATATGCCCTCACTTTACTACAGATATGTTTGTTTGATTTCTTAAGCCATCCAATAGCTGTTCTCCTTAAGCACATGTGTGCTTTTTGATATTAAGTCTTCAAGACATAGTTTCTAAATCCTTCATACATCCCCTGCATTTACTTCCTATTGTCTGGTCTTCTGCAGCTGTTCTTCATTTCCTGGAGCCTTCCACATTCTCACCCTTCTGTAGATGAGATCTTCAGTAGGCCTCATTAACAGCAAACAAAACACACTGCTTGGCATATCATAGTTCAAGGTGAGCTTATGCTCTAGGTCTGATTTTCTCTCTCTCTGGCTCACCATAATCTACACAAACTTGTTTTGTTGCAAAGAGCTGGGCTTTGTCAGCTAAGTACTAAGAAACAGTTGCATGTTTCCTTATGGATCATGAAAATGTCTGGAATTTATGCTCACTTTTCACCAAGAAGAGTGTGCTTTTCACACCTGGTATGATTCCTGCAACACAAAGCAAGCAAAGACTTTTTGTTTATGGCAACTGAAGAGTAACTGAAGCTAAACTGATCAGATATACAGGTTATTTGTTTCTCATGTGACTGGTAAAACACTAAACTCAGGCAAATTGTGGGGGCTTTCACTGGCTGGCAGGATTCATCACCCATCAGTGAAATGGGTGCAATTCCATTAAAGTCTGTTGAACATTTTCACTAGTATATACCTTCTGCCTGTATTACAGACTTCTGCAAATTAGTTTCCAGAAAATAATTGATGGATGTAACCGACATTTAAAAATTCAGAAATATTTAAGACTGAGTGAAGAAGCTTACTCAGTTAAAATTGCTTGGTGAAGTTCACAGCAATTTAAATTCTTGGTATTTTTAGTGTTTGAGTACAGAAAATGTACAAATATTTAGTATTCTTTCATTTCATTACAGTCATTTCTGTAGAAGGGGTGCTGGTTTGTTCAAATCCTGCTGCAGCTGTTGATATATTCCTGCAGTGAAAAATGGAGATGGGGAGATAGTAATAACAACTGAGAGGGAAAATTTCCCTTGCTTAGATTACTGCATGAAAAATCTTGGGCTTAAGAATGTTAAAAGTGCAATTAAAGGGAAGAGTTTCCTTTTCTCCTTTTAAAAGATGTTTTTTTAAGGTAATTGTAATGAAAAAAATGTACCTTTTTCTTCATTCCCTCACTTGCTGTCACTCATGCAGCCCCTCGCTCACAATTGCTCTTGCCCCCTCTCTCTCCCTTTCCCCTTGCTGCTTTTTCCTGATGGAAAGCCTTCCCAGTTCTGACAGATGAGCCACTATTAGCATAAGGCTCATCAGTTCAGGTTCAGGACTGCTCTGCATTAATTGTGCCATCATGTTTTCATGACACCTCAAAGGCTTCTTGGCAGAGTCAGAGGAAAAACTCCTAGCATGTTTTTGACTTCAAATGCAATAATGTCAGCATTCTATAGGAACTCCTTTGTGAGGTCTGGTTTGTAATGTGGCTGTTGCAGTCATTTTCCTACTCGGAGAAATGAAATGTTTGGATCATCCTGACATGTGCAAATTTTTTTAATGGTCCCGACATTACAAGGCATTGTATTCAGAGTTTTCTCGAAATGATTGTGTTAACAAGGTACTTAGAGTTGGAATAATTAAGTCATTGTCTTGATGACTTGAGTAGGAAGTACATGTTTCTCAATTAATCACACCTATGGTGTTCTTCCATACTCATGCTCTGTTCTGTTGTCCTGAAGCTCTCAGTTTGTGCAGTTACTTCTGACTTCTCTGTATCTCCGTATGACATTTTTCAACATACTGCTGTGAAACACTTAGTGTGTTGGCACTCTAAAAAATATCTGTGCCTGCAGCTTTGGAAATGCTCATATTCTGTTACTGTTCCCAATATACAAAAATATCATAAAGCAGCTATAAACTCTGCCGGTAGCGATGAAGACTTTGGTAAAAGCAGATCTTCTGCTACACTCCATGCAGAACTGGGTAAGATCTCAATGTACATACACAAAAGCAATTCTTAATTGATTGGATACCAAGTGAGACATTCTCTGGTTTCACCCAAGGGCCTGCCATGGAAATGGTGAGCTGTTGATAACTTGTGAACGTAGCAGATGTGAATTTGACGTGTCAACACTCAGTTCTAGGTTTCAAATTATGTAACTAGAGGTGTAAAAATGTTAGAAGCATATCTGAACCTGCAGGTGATCCGTGGGATGGTATTTAACATTTCTCACTGATTGCAGAAGGATACTGTCTCATGATGTAACTTTCTGTGTATTCTCTCTGCTAAAGACTGGCCCGGAATCTGGAAGAGAATACCCTTCTATAATCTCGTATGTATCTAGAATACATGCCAAGCATAAACATCTTATGCTAACTTATCTGAGTTTATCTCACATATTCTCATAAAGGACCTCACCTGTGTGTGCATTGTGCAAGTCCTTTGGAATTTTTCCCCCTTTCCTATCTATGCCTGTTTTCTTTTATATTTGCACCTGTAGCTGATTTCTCAAACTAAGGTTTACTTTGGGTTTTCTTTGTGTTGGCAGCTACAGGACAATGTTGTTCTTTTTTGGTTGGTTGGTTTGGTTGGTTGTTTTTTTCTTGTTGGTTGGTTGGTTTGTTGGTTTTGGTTCATTGTTTGGTTCATTATTATTATTATTATTTGAATGAGAATGAGGGAAGTAAACTCTACTAAACTTAAAGCCTGTAGAATCCTAGCAAGGAACTGCTCAGTGTACTTGAAAGCCACCTCTTTCAACTTGTATTGTACAAACTGGGTAAGGAAATCTTGTATCTCTGCAGAATCTGCTCAGAATAGCAAGAGGTATGCTGCTGGTGGTCTGGTCCAAGAAGGCAGCTTCTCCCTGGTAGCTGAATAAATTGGGGTATCGACAGCACATGCGCTTCCAAAAGCCAAAGCAGAGTGTCATGGATTGCTGCTGTTGTAGGTTAGGGAAGTTTAATGAATGTCTGGTAGCACGCTTACTTTGATAAATTAAATACAGAGAGAAGGCTCAACCAGCCTCAAGTGACAGCAGTTTTACTGCAGCCATTTATTCCTGGGTTTACCTAAGGAATGGAGATGTTTTTATTCCTGAATTCAGTAGTTACAATTTCTTTTGTGGCACTTTTAAGCAAAATGCTTTTTATTTTATTATCAAATATTCAAAATTACAATACTGAAGTGGCAAGCATTACTGGAAAAATCTGGGTTTATTTCCAACAACTTATTGCTCCAAACATGCATATTAATTACATATTTACAGTTCAGTAAATATTCATGACTGCTTACAGGATAAAATTGTCATTGGAGATTGCAATTGAAGTCCTCTTAAATGATTCTTTTTATTTTATTTTTTTTTAATATTCATTTCTGTGATACTTTAAATACTTAGGGAAATAGCTGTCATATTGACTTAGGTATTACTGGCTTGCTGCAACTGCTTAGAATTTGGAGTTGGATACACTTCAACTTTTGTTTACTTTTATAATGCTCACTGGGAATTCAACTCTTCCTCCCTAAAATAATATAAGATAACCAGTGTTTTCTGTCAGGAACAGAAATTCACAGCTACCCTTTTGGCCCCCTTACTGATCATGTTTACTTAACTCTCAACACAGTCTAAAATGGCCTTAGTGACATTTGCAGACGTTGTTATCGAGTGGATGCCTGTCTGAGGGAAACTGCCAAGCTGTCCCCTGAAGCCAGAACTGAAGCCTTCAGCTCCCATTAAACCCATAAACATGATGCTGGTTATCAGTGAGTAGAATGCAGCAGGGAATACTGAACACGTGTGAACATCCCATCAGCATCCATAACCACTGGGGCCGTGCACTAAGCCTCATCCTGGCTTTATCCCAGTCCCAGAGGGTTTTGATGGGTGCCACAACAGAGGATCACATGTTCTGCAAGCAAAACACCTGTCTCAAAATGAAATATTTATGGGAGGGAGGATGGATGGATGGGGACACCTTACAAATGCCCAGAATTACAAACATCCAGCCTGACTGTTGCTGTAGTATAGGTAAATATATCTTCTTTTTTATTATTTATTTATTTTTTCCTAGTGTATGTGTTTGTGTAGATGATAGACTAACTTCATTAAAGACAGCAGAGATGTTCAAGTTGCTGAGCTAGAACTCTGGAGTTCTAATGTTGATGTGTGTACACTTTGCTCTGTTCAATTTGCTTTTGTCATGTGAACTCTTGTCCCTGGCAGTAGAAAGACAAAAGAGACAAAAGAACTTGACTTCTTTTATCACTAATTCCCTGGATGTCATGATTGACTGTAGCTGCAGGAATGTGTTTTATTGGAAAAAGCTACAGGCATGACTTTTTGAACTTTATATTGTCCAAACATAATTTATAATTCCATTACATCATGAAGTGCTATATATTATTCCCAGACTGAGGAAAACTGAAGTAAACCCCATGATGTTCTTGAGAAGTGTATAAACAGATAAACCACCTTATCAGAGATACTGTTGACTTATCATCAGATAAGGTAAATACTTAAATTTAATGATTCTGTGTTTCATGAAGGAGGAAACTACAAAGCAATGGGTAGTGCAGATTTTGCTGGCATTCAGAATGCTGCAGGGCTTTCTACCATGGCTTTTATAACCAAGCATGTTGCTTGTCCACGTTTCCATGTTGTTTACTGTGGCATCTGTTACAGGCAGTGTCTGGCAACAGATCCCATTTGTTATCAGGACCCTCTTACCTTGAGGCTAGGAACACCTCATTTAAGGCTCTCTGCTTGTAAGCAGTGGAGAGAAGACAGCTGTCAACAGATGTAGGACCATTATAGGAGTCATGTTTTATCCTCCATACAGCACCTTTTCTAACAGGTTATTCACATATAAATGGTTCCACAGCAGGACAATTTCATAAGAAAAACTCAGCTGGGAATTTCAGGAAAGCATTTCAGTTCAACCTGAGTCAGGGATAGAAGTTACCCAACACAGGGTAACTGGCTGTTAAAGAGGTAAAATAGACCTGCCAATTCTCTGGTAGCATCAAAAAGAAGACCTTGAAGGAGGCTCTAAGTTGCCTTGCCATGTATTGTTTCACTGCCAGAATGAAAAGTGAGTTAATACCAGCAGGTTACTGCCACAAAAACGTGAAAGACAGGATTAAATCATCTTCATTTAGGGAGTCTAGATGCTGTTCAGAAATCTGTCAAACTGGAACTCAGAAGGGTTAAAATTCTGTATTTCAGACATGCTTTTGAAAAAGAGCATGAGAACTCTGAAGAAAACATTGGCACACAGGTGTTTTCCTTGCTCACTGCCTGTGCTATCAGCAAGAAATGTCTGGGGTGCTCATCAAAAGTAGCCAAAGGACAAGGAAAAGGTTGTTTTGTTGTTTTTCTGGTTTGTTTTGTCTGATTGTTTGTTTGGGTTTTTTATTTGTTTTGGGTTTTTTAAGGTAAATATATGAGTGGATGAGTTTCCCAGGCTTTGATGTAGCCAGCTCTTTATATGAGCTTGTTCTGCCAGTTCTGAGCAGGAGAGAGCATGCATGTCAAATCCTTTTTCAAACAATCTTCTCTGATTACTTCCAGAGAACCAGCCTTGTGAAAGCAAGGCAAAGTTAACCCTTATTGAAGGAAAAAAAGTGGCATTATTTAACTCCAAAGAAAGAAAGATATTGTAGCTCACTGGAATGATGCTTCTAACAATAGCCATGGATTTAGGCCATCAAATAACTGATGCTATTGTTTCCAACATGAAAAATGGCCAGTTCAGAACAAACCTTCAAGTCACTAGAACAAGTGGTAATTTCATAAATCATCATTTAGCTTTTCTGAAAAAAAAACTTTTAAAGTCATTCAGCAGTTAATGATATTGTATAGCTGAGTAAAACCCAAATTACTGGTAAAATGTGCAGTAGATAAATGTGTTTCTTTATATTCTTTTACTACTACCATACAATTAATACTGGTGTAAGTAACAGCATAAGCAGTAACTTAGAAAATATTTACCTCTCTGCAGTAAACGTTGGTATAGTGTGTTATGGCCTTTCTTTACAGCAAACAAAGTTCAGAAGAACAGAACAGCTTCGAAAGATAAAATCTGATCCTTCTAAAAGGCTCACACAGACTGAGAACCCCCACTGAATCCACATCTAAATTCCAGTTTCCACTCCAACAGTGAAAGAGCAAGCTCTAGACTTCTAAGGCTTTTCATGAAATTTTTGGAGTGAAACATCTAGAATTAATGCTCTCAGTGATATTGTGCAAAGCTTTACAGATAGAGGTTGAAATGGAGTAGCAGATGAGTAATAGTATGGTTTTAGTGTCTTGGGAAACAGCGACTGGGAACTTGGACAATGTCAATGTAACTCATTAAAGGAAATGTTCAGGATGGGAAATAGCTGCTTGTATTCAGCTTGTGCACCACTTGTGCATTTCACATTTACTCACCCACGGAAAAATTTCAGGAAAACATTTGGAAACTGCAAAGCTTTTTGACAATGGAAAATGCAGTACAACATTATTTAAGGACAGAATAACCTATTTAAGAGCCCGGAGTTCAGACAGTAACTTTATCAGCTTTATATGTTGGTTGTTGACCTTCTGAAAATATGTAGCAAATTCTTTGAGTTCTCTGCACCCGTTTGCCCTTGCTTGTCAGGGAATCCACATGCTTTTAACGTTGTAATGAATTGTAATTATTGCTCTTAAACAACCCAGTATCCTCCATAAATCAGAATCTATTTTTAGATACGGTCAAAGGATTTGTCATAAGCTGTCAGAAAACAGTTGGTGTACAGCCCAAATATTTTACTACTTTAATTTGTGGTTAGAAGGAAGGTTATTCACTTAAACTTCAGGAAAAGTGAATGAGGGAAATATTCTCTCTAAAATGGGAAGTATTACAAGCATACACTATTGAGTATTGTACCTCGGATAGAAATGCAAAAACAATTGTGAGAAGACAAAAGTATTTCTGTAAGCTTTGTTTTAGTAATCAATGTCAAACTGTACAAATATCTAAACCATAAATTTTCAGACCCCCATTTTCATTTGGCTCTGATTTTCCTTGGCTTTACTGGAATATCCAGTTAATACCCTATTTGTATGTAGCTTCTTGGAAACAGATTTTAAACCCCAGTAATATTGTGGTTCATTTTAATCAGAAATTCAAATGGAATTTGTTCTTGCTTGATACAACTAAATCCTTTTCTTTTTTTTTGGTTGGAAAGGGACAGACTTTTCTATGACCCCTGGAACTGAGCTATATATCTTAACATGAAAGTAAGGAGAAGGGGTTTTTCAGATACTAATCGTTTCATTCTTCTGAATACTTGCAGACCATAGTAATTATCTTCCCATAAGTTCCCAAAAGATACTCTAGCATTGTGCTGGTTGGGGTGGAACCCAGCTACACTCCTTACCAGTCCTCAAGAGCAATGATATTGCACACACCTTCCAGAATGTGGAAATAATGGGGCTATCAGATCCTTTCTTTTATGAACAAAAATTATCTAAACTGCCTGTTGGTTGGGGCTGTGGTTGTGGTGGTGGGTGAGCGTGTATGCATATGTCTGGATGGATTCCTATCATAATCCTTTGAAAAGATTCCTTCACATAGAAATGTTTCTAGAGGAAACCTCAGTCTTACCAGTTCAGAGCAGATGTATGATAGTCATAGCTCTAGGCATGCAACATGCTGAAATATGAGTTCAGGGTAAGTTTTGTGGTCTTGAGCTGGAAAAGACTTCTGCTGTCGTTTTGGTCTGTTAAGGATCTTTTTTGTTATTGTTGCTCTTGTTTTTTCCTTATTTGACAGTCGGGCTAAACATACATCCCTGGAGGTAGTTCCAGGTTTATTGATGGAACAGATAGAGCATACTGCAGCTTCAGGAGTATTAGGATGTTCTGTACCTCTACTTCTTGACAGATTCAAAATTATTAATACTTAACCTTTCTCTCTTGTCTTTGATTGCCAAGAGCTATTTTTACAACTACCTTCCAAGATCAAACCTGGAGAAGCCACTCTCTCTCTGCTGGGGTTGACACAGTGTCAGGTTGGCTGTGCAGTTGATAGGTCAGGAGACTTACTAAGGCCAGCCAGACTTACTTCACTAAACTGTCAAAAATCTCTAGGGTTTTTCTCCTTTGCTCTGGTACAGGAAAACAGATTGAGAGACTGCTAGTTACCAGATTAACTGCAGGGATTAGTTCTATCCTGTATGGAGGAGGAAGCTTGAGCATCACTCAGGAGTCTGACACTTCTTTTTGACACTCCACGTGACGTTTTCACAGCTCACTTCATTTGCTCAGTTAAGTTTCCTCATCTGTTTACCTTCAGTATGTCCTCAGTGCAAGTCTCACTGATGAGGCTGGTTTCACATGGACATGGTTGTTTAGAGGTCAGGCTTTGCAGTGTCTTCACACAGTCTGTTAGGAGTCAGTCTGTAGTCATCTAATCTGAGCTTGCTGAACTGGAGTCAACTTTTTTGTTTGTTTTTAAATAAACATTATTTATGACAAAATAGGGCTGTAAAAGCAGCACAGAAAATGTAAAACTGAGAGAGTGCATTTGCAGTTTCTGCAGTGAGCCCACATTATGGTGAGTTTTTTGTCAGAGCATCCTTGCAAGGTCACTTTTATATGAGAATATTCTTAAACAAGAGAAGAAATAAATAGTTCTAGGTGCAAACTACATTTGATACACTTTGGTTTTAACAAACTGCCAAAAGATGTCCCTTTAAAACAGGTTTGTTCAGCTCAGTCATTTTGAGACAGCCTGCCAAAGTGAGGCAGGTTACTCCAAATCCCTGTAAACATGCTCTGGGAAAACGAGAAGACAGTAATTATTTCTTGACCAATTAATTACACAGTTCCAGTTGCTATTTTTAGTGGCAGTTGTAATAGCCCGATGACCCACAGATACTCCATGGAAAGCTCAGAAATGTTTCTGTTTCAAGAATATTTTTATTCTACAGCCTTGTTCTTTCGTAGGATTTTTCATGTTAAGAATGGTTTCAGAGCAAGAGGTCCCTATCACAGCAAGTGAAGGAGGTGCTTTTAAATTAGCTGAAGCAAACCCACTTTTCTTAGATAGTTAGGAGCCTGAAAGTTTTCCAGCCTTCTGTAGCTTATAATGCTTTTTTTTTCCCTAAGCTTTTATGGATTGTCAGTAGTAGATATCAGTGATACACAGTATTCCAGGAGTACTTAAAACATCCGTATGTGAGGCTGTGGCTTCAGAACTCCTGCTGTCCAGAGACAGTGACCTCCTGCTCCATAACTCTACCAGGAGAAATGTTTTGTTACTTTTTGGTGGGTTTGGTTTTTTTTTCACAACAGTGAGGTATAAATGGATTTTTAGTTTAACAGAAACTTCCATACCACTGCTCCCTTCCACTTATTTTGTTGCCCTGTGTTGTTCCTTTTCCTGCCCATCCCCTGCCTTGTCCCCGTCCCCTCAGTTCTCCCTTCAAACACTCTCCCCAGAGTCCTTCCCTTTTTCCACTCTTTACTCAAAGCCAGACAACCCCCTCACTGTGAAAATTAGCAAAGACAGGTCTCCTTCAGGGTGAGGTTATCTCCTCTTCTGCTGTACAGTGATAGTGCTATTGGGAATCTTGCACTGTGTACTTCAGGTACTGGTTATTGATTTCAAAAATTCCCTGATGCAACAGTGAATTTTGTGAATGGAACTTAAAGTTTCCATTCTCTGTCCCCAGCCACATGTTCATCTCCGTCAGGTTGTGCCAAGACCAGTTGTGTGTCCGTGATGCAGAATCCTCTTTACAATGTAATGAAAATGTTATCAGCTATGAACATGGTACAAAATTCACATGGAATTGGGATGATTTCAGAGTCATAGAGACATGACAAAATTTGTCATCGTTTTCAGTTAAGGCAAATCAATCTTAGGCATCAGATTCTAAAGTAAAAATTACACCTGAGAGTTCAAGCTGAGGTAAAATAGTCGAAGGAGTAAAAAAAAAAATGGCAGATGCTACTTCGTATTTTATAAGTATCATTTTCTCTTCTTCTACAACTTATGTTTGCAGTTGAGTGTTTTCCTCAGAAAACAGTTAGAAAATTAGAAAAAAAAAGATAAAACAAGAATGCAGCCATCCCAGATCTTGACCAAAAGCCTGCTGCATGTGCAGAAATGTTTGGATTTCTTGTTGCTGTTAGCTGTCAAAATTCCCTCACCAAGGGATTTTTTGGTTTCAGTGTCAGGCAGCAGTATGCAATAGGCTGAGCTTTTGAAGCCAGTGTGGCAAACAGTTCTGTATCTGTTTTTTTCTGATCACAGCTCTGTTTCTTGAAACAAAGTTCCAGATTTTAAAACTCATGTATGCACAATTGCATGTGCTGTTTATAGGAGCACTCACCCTACAAGCATTTTTAGGGATGTTTAGACTGTCTGTGTTTGGATACTTGTGGGTGGCTGCAGCACGGACCCGTGTGCACTGATAGGAACTGTAGAGTGCAGCTGGTTTTTCTTATTTTAAAGGTATGATCCTCAAACTGTTTGTTCATGCAAAGCAAAAAAAAAGCACGACACTAAATACGCTTTGACAATGGCTTTCTTTTACTGAAAAGTGTAAAAAAAGGATTTTCCTGGGCAGATGAAAACCACTGTGTGCTCCACACAGAACAATTGAGCATTTCAGAACAAATTATACTAGCTTGCTGAACCAGACTCTTCTCCCTGTGGGCATGTGTCTGTTTGCATGTATTTATCAGTCTGCTTGGAAACAGGAACACTCATGCACTGCTTTTTAGAAAAGAATCTGAATGGACCTCCTTTTTTTTTTTTTTTTTTGTCTTTTGTATTGTGGAAAAAAGCATCCTAGGGAGGATTGCAGCCACTTACTGTAAACTAAAGGCTCTTCTTGCCACTCTCTTTGACACAGCATGAGCTGTTAGTTTGTCTTTCCTTTAGATGATTCCAAGCTCCGGTGAAGAATACTATCAATCCCTGTCTCCTAGTTTAATCTCCCTAAGGGAGGTAATTCAGGAAGCCCATACTTTCTTGTAATTTCTTGATTGTCAGGCCATTTTACTTCTTTATTTTTACTCACAGCCACCCATGAAGCACTTCAAACTTAATCTGCTTGCTAGGACTTCAGCAAGATGAGATGCTTCCAGAATTGAAATGGCTCTCAAAATAGTGGGTCACTTTCTATAGTTAATATTTTAGTAGCCAAGTTCTTATGAAAAGCTTCTTAGTTTGTTAAAGTTATGGCCTCAAAATCCAGTTGGGTCTGATGTTAATGGTGGTGCTTCACAGAGTACAGGTCTAGCTAGCAAGCAATACACAAAACAATTACAGCTACTGGTGTGCTGGAATTCTTTTTGTTTGTGACAAGCTCTTTGTCCAGCAAAAACTGTTCCAGCATTTGGCATAAAGCAAATGCTTACCAGTCACTGTGAAAAAGATTGCTTGCAAAGAAGCACGGGTTGTGCACGCTGCTTCATGCACACAAAGAAAGCTGCAGGTGGAGGCCAGCTGCACATCAGCCCGGTGTGGTTAGGAAGGCAGGGAGCTCTCAGAGGTGTTGTTTCGGGTCAGCAGTCACAGAACCCAGGAGCACTTCAATGTCCAGGTGCCCCACTAAACCATGCTATGATTTTATCTCATGGAAAGACTCAGGATGCACAAAACCCTCTTCTCAATTTTTATTCCCACGTCAAGGAAGACTGAGTTTCTTGTTTTCCTTTTTTCCTCTTGATATCCTGGCAAACCAATGCCATTGGCCATTTCTACTTACTTTCTAAATATTCTGACATAACCTACACATTCAAAATTAAGCTGGTGTCCATCTTGATTTACTGTATCTGCTTATATCTTCAAGGCATAAAGATTTAAAGCAAAGCTGCTTGGGAAAAATCTGACCAATCTGTAACAACCTCTTTTCAGTGCAAGCAGTCATTCCCTTTCACCCCTGATCTAGCAGACTGTTAAAGCTGGTAGAACTTTTTAATAAGGAGCACTGCCAAGCTACTTATTAGTGGAATCAGGTAGCTAAGGAATAACACAGCTTTTAAAAACCTCCACATTTTGATGTATTAGCACTTTAGAAACAGACCTGCAAATTTACATTGCACAGAAGTTGTAGATTTTTATGACAAATGGCAGTTGTAACCATAACACTCCATGGTGATTTTCCTCTCTGTGCTTTGGCTGTTCCTTTTCAGGGCCACAATAATCTCACTACCATAACCTGGGTAGCGTTTGATTTATTTTCATGTACTTCTCTTTTACTTTTTTTCCCCAGACTTGTTCTCTATACTAGGAATCAAGAAATGGTTCAGACTGAAAATTCTGAACCTGAGCT
Organism: Chloroceryle aenea; assembly: GCA_013399075.1. Taxonomy (NCBI): domain Eukaryota; kingdom Metazoa; phylum Chordata; class Aves; order Coraciiformes; family Cerylidae; genus Chloroceryle; species Chloroceryle aenea. The sequence continues at coordinate 156,930 of VWZY01010272.1, forward strand.
CCAGGGAAGTTCAGAGATGGGCTTTTGTTTCAGACTCACCTTCAGCCATATATAATAATGACTAAAATCTCCTTCAGTTATTTTTCATTGTTAAAAAAAATATTAAAATTAAAAAAAAATTGAAATTACATAGCTCAACCATGAGGTGGGAGGAGAGGAGAGCTTCAGCTTACACCAGACAGACAACTGAAATACTAAGAGTTGAAGCTCCCAAAGGAAGAATCTAAACAAGGCAGATGTTTGATAGTGTCCTGCAGAACGTCAAGAGTGACATCCCATCAATCTGTATTTTGGACAGAGTACAGAAAAACTTATTTGTGGTCAGAATTACTCTCATAAACTGGCCCAGCATCATCATTTAGTCTTAGTATATCCTGAAGGGTTCTTTGCCAAGTAGTTGGAAAGGCTTGGGGAAGGTCTTGAAAGCCTTTCAAGAGAGCTTCCCTTCCCCCCCTCCCCTGCAGTGAGACGTAACCTGTCTCCTGGAAATTTAGCCAGACAGATTGCCTCACAGACCTCTTGTTCCAGTCACTTGAAGCTGAGATAACTGTGGTTTAGATTTAAGGCAGTTGCACACAAATGAGCTTAGTTGGATGGCTGAGTGTTATTTTTTGAGTTGAGATGAGACTTCCAAACACAACTGTATGTTTGAATTCATTAGTGGATTAGTGAGAAGGGATTATAGACAGGGGAGACTCAGTAATGACTCTTTCCAGATGGAGCCTCCTGTTGCCTTATTCAGCTGCCATTCCCAGGCCTTGCAATGAGGCTGCAGAAGGACAGATCCAGTGGTGCTGCGTGGGTAGAATGGCAAGCATGCATGTTGGGAAGGTTCTCTCTGCCAGCAGAGTTAGATCTTCACTCCCAAAAGTGAAGGTCATTGCCAGTGAGGAAAGTTTGTTCAAGTAGGTGAGGCACTGCAAATTACCTCTCCCTCCAGTGACAGAACTGCAGAAACCAGCTTGTTCTGCCAAGTAGGAACCTGCTTCTGCTCCTTGGACTGCTAGCTGGAGGACTAAAGAGGGAATGGGAACTTTGTGCAGCCCACATTTCTAAAATCCCACGGATGTCTTGTAAAAACAACAAAAAAAGTAGTATTTGATAATATCATAGCCCCTTTTTTGTTAACCATACAGAGAAGAATCTGAAAGGACTGCTTATTGTTGCTGAAGGATGGTAGTCATCTGTATTAATTCATGTGAGAAATAGTTATAGAAAGCAACATTCTTAAATTCCCCTCTGTCTTCAAATGCTATCCATGCACATCTCTCCCTAGTGCTGTTGTAATCTTGACACGCTCCATTGTTCCCACGAGTTCTGAATTCTCACCAACATCACCATTCGTGTAGGCATTTGAAAAGTATCTGCCTCTCTGGTTTTGGTTTGTGAATTCAATGCATGATTAGTAACCTCTAATATTTATTAAGTAATCCGTTCTACGCCACTTCAGGTGGGACTGCAAGATGTAAAGAAGCATGTGTGCTCTTGTGGGTTTTTAACTTTGCAAAGTAGGAACAGAGGGAACTCACATGAATCCAGGGAGAAAGAAGGGGCAATAGAAGCATATTGTGATTCAGAAACCGGGTGGCTTTCTTAATTAGGTGGAGTTCTATCCTCTCAGTGAAATACCTGTAATTTCTACTCAGCCAGCTTGCTACCTGTTGAGGTTCATAGCTTCTGCTAAAAGGCATTTTAGATCTTCTCACTATGCATTGTTTGACCAGTCTTGTTAAGTATGAAAGTTTATGGTTTGTGTCTCTCTTCATCTGCAGATACCACCTGTGTCCTAAGGAGGTACGTGGCAGTATGTAGTGTCTTCACATTGGGTTTGGTGTGTGGTTTGTTGACTGGCTCATGATGCTCCAAGGGCCATACTTTATTGCAAAAAGCATAAACTTGTCTTTCCCAGTCCCCATCTTATGACTTCTTCCCCTGTGAAGGTGTCAGAAATCATGCAGCCACGTGGCCAGATGAAGTAGGTAACTGATATGATTGAAAAGTAACCCCCCAAAAAATTTGGTTTTCAGCCAGATCGCTAGCCTTTCAGTGTTGACCCAAATTTAGAGCACCTTAAACTAACAGAGAGCCTTCATCTTTAGTGTGGAAGATGGCTTCAGTACACCTTTACTTCAAATCCTTTAGAGGTTGCTCTTGGTGCAGGGTATCTTAGGAAGGACTTGTTGAAATACAAACCTGTGTAAAATATCACTGACTGTCCTGTGCTGTGGTACAGAAGGAAGCTTTCTTGTAAGAATGGCTCCCTAGCAATACTTCATGGTTAACATTTGTTGTGTTGATTCTGACATGACTCCCTACAGAATAAAAGTCTTGACATTGATGAATGTCTTGAAAGGTTTCCAGGAATTCCAAAATAGGTATTAGAAGAAAAGCAGTGGGGAAAGAAACAGCTTAGTATTTCCCATTTTATTTTGGTAGCTGTTTTCTGCCCAGCTCATGGATGCCATGCACATGTTACAATATTATGTGAAGCATTTATTGATTTTCATTAGTAAATCTGTTTGGACTTATTTGAAAGATAACATTATTAAACCAATCACAAATACTACACAGTCTTTCAGAATAGCACAGTTTGTTTTCTGCAGAAACAGAACTTTCCTTCTTAACTTTGTTTGTTTTGTGGAGTACTTTCCTACTTTGAGAATATTTTTCAATGTTACACCATCAGTATAGATGCACAGAATTGCTTCTTTGTTGCTTCTTTGCATTTCTAGCTGCTCTCTACTGGATGTGGTTTATCCACTGGATTTTTCAGCTGTGCTAGTTTATGTCTGTCCTCTGCCTTACTGACCCCAAAGTCAACTGAAGTGGTGGGCGTACAGCCAGTTTCAGATGGCATTTGGTTAGTTTACTCCCTTTTAAAGTAGTTTAGGAAATGTAATTCAAATATTTCTGTTACTCGACAAGCCTGTTTAACTTTTCCAGTTTCACCCCCTTTACTCTGAATTTCCTCCTCCTTAATGTTTTCTGGTTCTAGAGAAAGGCATTAGAAATGTACCTCACCTCTAGCTATTTTCAGTGTTCTAAATGTCTAGTTTTCTTTGCCCAGCTAGGGATTTTTCTTTTTTCCCTAGTCCTGGGTTTACACATATTTTTGCTTTGTGCTACTGTGCATTTGTCTTGTAAGACATACTTACATAACCCTGGCACAGAGCCTAAATTCATAATCATTTTAAAGGGAATTCGGGTGTGCTAGGAATGCAAAATGCAAGATCAGGCATTTGGAAAATGGTCTAGTGGAGTTGGATTTTTTCCTTCTTCTCCTCCTTCTTCCCCATACAATGAGTATTTATCATAAACATTTTCCATGACCCTTGGAAACTTGTTTCACTTTTCCTCAGCTAATATGTGTTCCATTAGCACTCTTTGGCTTGCAGCCAGGTGATCCCTTCAGGCTCTGTTGAAGTTAGTTGCTTTTCTTTTTTTTTTATTTGGTTGGGTGTGGGTTTTTTTTGTTGTTGTTTGTTCATTTTGTTTGTTTTGTGGTTTTGTGTTTTTTTCTTTTACCATTTCTCTGTCTGAAGTCATTCAGCTTTGATTTAGTGGCTATTGTGATGTTGCCTTTTGGTGGCTTTCAATCTCCCAGACCAGTGACTAGAATCACAGCTCCTTGTTCCAAAAGCCCAGACCTTTATTAATATGTTGGTTTATTGCAGAATGTATGGGATGCTGTCCAGGCAATAGCTGATTAAAGTAGTATCACAAAGTACAGTTAGTGATCAGACTTAATAGACTTATTATTATTATTATTTTGAGAATCACATCCCAGACCATGTTTCAAACCATGCTATCAGTAATACCATTCTGCTGGCAGTATTATTTAGGGTATATTTTTCTTGTAGCTTACTGGGAATTTAAACCAAACCAAACCAAACAAACAAAAAACCCACCACTGTATTACCTTTTACATAGATGTGGGACTGCTTCCTCACTTCACTGGGGTTTGTATTCTTTGGAATGTGGACTCAGGGACACGTGAAGGAAGCTGCACAGTATTTCTTAGAAGAACAAGGCAGGAAACAGCAATGCAAATAAATCAGTCAGACACAGCTTGTTGAAGGTCCTAATAATACATGAGCTAGGATAATTACCTAGCTGGCCGTACCCAAAGAATTGTCTTTTCACTAGGGTGGGCTGAGGGGAACAAAAGATCTTTAAAGCATAAGACAGAAGATTAAAGGAAAAGAAAGTAATTTATGAGAGTAATGAGACACTGCCTTCCTTGTGTACCAGTGGAAAAGGCCAGCCAGGGATAAGGGGAGGTTGTGTACGGCAAATAGTTCAGAGGTTGGTAACCATACTGGACTTTCCTCCTTTATTCACCTAAAAGGTAAGAGTCATTTTGGTGTGGTTTGTTTTCCTTTTCTGGAGTTGTTTAAACATGTTGCTTGTTTTTAGGTACAACACTCTTCAAGTGCTGTGACATAAATCGCACTTTGTTGTAAAGAAGCAGTATGTACATTGGGACAAACTTTTGCCTTGGTCACAGGTAACACCTGTTGTAATCTGAGTAGCAGAGTGAGAATGATCCAACGGGGGAATTACCTTCTCCAGTCTGGCTACTTCTCTGAGTTAAAGGCCTGAGGAGTTCCTCCCTTAGCAATATGCCTTAGGAGATCCTGAGACAAGACATTACAGTACAAGTAGGCAAGTGGCCATGGTCAGGACATCTCTTGGTAGAAATTTGTTCATGTTTGTGCGCAGCTTAGCCTAAAATGATTCCAGCTGTCCCATATTTAGAGATGCTGAACTGCCACTTAAAACTGGTTCTTAAAAAACTCATTGCGGGAATTTAGCCTCATGTCATCAAACTCTCAGCTGTGTTATGTCTGGATTGCTGTTCAGTTATTTTACAGCAGCATTCCCCATTAATTACCCTCTAATGAAGATTACATTTACTCAGTGAAGATCTAGAATATGCTTCTTGCATGATAAAATATTAAAGTCATATCATTATATGACTTTGTATAAAATATTTAGTTCCACAATATTTTTCCAGTCAAAGTAGATTTCTCACATTCTTTGCATGACTTATACCATTTTTGTCTTTAGTACTTTCTCAGGTAGCCTTTTCCTTCTGATTTTGTGATTTTTATGCATTCACCTTCTTCTCACACAAGGATTAGTTTGTTAATGTGGTAATGTTGATGCTTGAAATCTAGAAGCCTCTTGGGACAAACCTGAATATCGAGTCCCTAGAGTACCCTAAACAGTTCCTGGGATTGAAATATGAGGGTTTTCATAGTCTTCCTCACAGCAGCAGCTTCATGTGGTTCCTGGCTTGGCAAAGGCTGCTGACTAAAACCTCCTGCCATCATAATTTTTCTTCTTTGAGTTTTCCAGCATGGCCATCATTTTTAGGGGTATCAGAAAGTTGGTTTACCAACCACACAGCACCTGGGAGCTCTTCCCCTGTCAGACTAGAAGAGTGCTGGGGGCCTGTCATGAAGAGATAGAGCCATCTTTCAAAGTACTTGCCCAGCAACCATTCCCTTTCTCCCCCCAGTGTTACTTATATCAGTGAATTCTGCAGAGGGTGGTTATTTTACAACCACTGGATATTTTACTTTTAAAGTACAAAACACTTGTAGAATAATTCTACAATTAAAAAAAAAAAATATTTAAATAGTATATAGGAACTGGAATAAATCTAGGGGGGAAGAGAGAGGTCATACAAAAAAAATCTCATTTCAGCTATAGACAACTGATAGCTAGAATGCCTTTTAAGATCTCTCAATGAAGACTTGAAGACTTACAGTTAAGTTTGTTACTTTGAACAGGTCATCATAACGGGAGTTTGGTTTAGACATCTTTATACAAGAAAGATTGGTTCGCTTTAGAGACCGTGGTACTCTCCTGGGCCCAGACACTCTCAGACAGGGGTCTTGACAGTGCTTTGGATTGCTGTGCGGTTTAAAAAACCACCACCACCAAAAGATTCTGCTAGTTCTGGAAGTTCAGGGTAATGATGATAAAATGTTGTAAGCCACTGTACGTTACTGAATATTAGTCACAAGGGCTGTACCACACGTGTTACGTAGTATTGTAGCAAAAGCCTTGCTGCAAGAGTATTATGCTTTCAGTTTAATCAAAATAGCAGAATTTTGAGGGAAAATACACAATCATCAGTCATTCTTTATTGGCACCCATCCACTGTTGGGAAAAAAAGCAGGCCAAACTTTTCTTCCAAGTCCAGTTTGGGTCAGTGAGTCTCAGTTTATTGAGGATTGGGGCACCCTGTGAGATCAGCTCCTTCGGGCCCGGCCCGGCCTGCACTGTGGAGATCTTCGTGTTCTGGGTTTTCCTGAGCTGTTCTTCGCGTCGGGAAATGGCGGCGGAGCGGAGACACCCAAAAGGCTGACAAGGCTGAGGCGCTGAGCCCCGGGGGCAACCAGGCGGGTCTGGGGGGGCTGCACTGCCTACCCCACAGGGGACACTGCCTCCACCCAGACAGAGCTGCTGAAGGTGGAAGCCTGACCTGGGGGAAGTGCCTAGGCCTTCCTCCAGGCGTAGGAATGGGTGGCAAAGCTGCCTGCAAGGCGCCCGAGAGGAGGAACTCCTGCAGCAGGTGCTGAACTGCAGGAGGGGGTCAAAAGGCTGCGCAACATCAGAGTGGCAGAAAAGGAGATAGACAAGACAGCTGGATCCAAGGGGAAGCTGCAGTGGACCCAAACAGCCAGGAACTCCTCCACCAGCACACTCAGGAAAGGGGGAAGCCAGCAATGCTGAGGAATGGGAGCTTGTACAGCTATGAACCAGCAGAAGGAAGAAACCTCCCCTAAAGCCTCAAGTACCCCTGCAGAACCATTTTGTGGCTCTGCAGACTGAAAAGGGTCAACAGATTGAAACAGGTAACACCTCAGAGCTGAGGAAGGCAGCTAGATCAGCTCCCACTGTGACAAGTGGCATCAAGAAAAATGACCAGCTGCAGTCCATGGAGCTTGGCCTGGGAATGGATGAGGAGCCAACAGAGAGCTTGTGTGTCAGGGCTAAAGGAAAGGGAGGGGAAGGCAGTATCACAGTGGGGGGCTGCTATGGGCCACCTGGCCAGGAAGAATGGGAGGATGAGGCCCTCTGTAGACAGACTGGAGTGGCTTCAAATTCCTGAGCCGTGCTCCTCATGGGGGATTTCAATCACCTGGACATCTGTTGGAAGGATGGTACAGCAGGGCATCAGCAATCCAGGAGGCTCCTGGAATGCATCAGTAGCAACTTCCATCTCCAGGTGGTAGAGGTACCAATGAGAAGAAGTGCTGTGCTGGACCTTTTCCTCACCAACAAGATGGGGCTGGTGGCTAACAAATCTCAAGGGCTGCCTTGGCTGCAGTGACCATGAAATGGTGGCATTCAGGATCCTTAGGACAATGAGGAGGGTGTCAGCAAGTTTAACACCCTGGACTTCAGGAGCTCATACTTTGACCTCTGCAGGTATCTGCTTGGTTGATCAGCACAGAATGAAGCTCCAGAGGTGAGAGGAGCCCAGGAAAGCTGGTCAGTATTCAAGGACTACTTCCTCCAAGCTCAGGAGCAATGTGTCCTAAAAAAGAGGAAGGCAGGTCAGAATGCCAGGAGTCCTGCATGGATGAACAAGGAGCACCTGGATACACTTAGCAGCAAAAAGAGAATCTACATAGTGGAAGCAAGGACAGGTAGACTGAGAGGACTGCAGAGAAGCTGTCTGAGCCCAGGGATCAGGTTAGGAAAGCTAAGGCCCAGATAGAATTAAATCTGGCTGGGCACTTTAACGTCAACAAGAAAAACAGCCCAGCATTCCCTGGAAATTAGATAGCAAAACTGTAGTTACAGTTGTGAAGTAATTTAGAGGAAGAGGTCATAGGGAGGCATCTTATATTACACTTCACAGGTTGTACAAAACCATTCTGATCATCCTGGTAGAATGAAATGTTGCATTTTAATATTCAGGTTTACTGCAGTATAAACAGATTTGTCTTAACCGTACCTTGTGTCTGGACGTGAAGTTTTATGCTACCGTATTTCCTTGCAGTTTATTTTCATCTCAGCTGAATAGCTGATGTATGCAATACTCAGTGCTTCCCAAAAATACCGTAAGAAGCCCAGAAAAAGGTGTATGGTGCACCACAAGGATCTCTCTGGAAGCTGAATATGTAAGATTGGGTGAAAACCTAACGTAAAATCAATTTGGACAAGTTTGTTCATTTCTACCCATATATATCACAAAAAAAATGCATGAAAAGATGTTTATAAAGTCAAGTACAGGAAGTTAGTTGTATCGTCTCCTCTGATTCCCTTCAGTCTCTACTCTTTTACCTTCACACAGAATCTCATCCAGTTGCCCTGTCATCATCTTGAGCAAACGATGGAAATGCAAGCAGAATGATCTCCTGGCTTGCAGTTCTCATGCCCCAGAATCATAGAATCTTGTATCTGTGCCTTGTGTCTGTGATGTAGAATAGGATCTCTGGGAAAGTCCTGCTAAGCCACTGACAATCCAGAGATCTAGTGCAGACCATCCTACATGTATGATCCATGGACTTCTGACCTACTGGAAAAAAAATGGCTGGAAATTCTGATACTAAACATGTGCAAAGCTGACTTTCTGGTAGAAAGGGGTTTTTGCTTGTTTACTTTTAAATGGAAGCGCTCATTGCTGCATGCAGTGATAGATATATTTGGTAAGAGATGAATCCCCTTTTGTTCTAGCTGGTCTTCAGAGATTAGAGGGGTTGGGGGTGGCTGGACTTATCTCTTAATAGGTGTAGCAATTTAAACCTGTGGGTCTATACATGCGACACCAGATGCACGCACAGCTTGTCTGCTGTAGGTCCGGCTGCTTTCGAAAGAAGCAGTCAAATGCACAAACAGCACAATTTGCCATGACTATTGGTCTGACACCAGATGTACAAACAGCCTGTCTGCTGTAGGTTCAGTTGCGTTCACAAGGCACAGTCAGATGCATAAACTGTACAGTTTATTTACACTTACAACATACACAGAGTCTTTAAGAGGGCTGGTGCTAAATACACTACGCTGCAGAACCACTATGTAGCTCAGAACACACAACTGTTATCTCCTGGGGAAAACCACTCAGCGTAGCCCAGGCTGCAAAAAAAAGGTGTCCCTTCTGGGGAGGGCGGGCAGGACAAACCTGTCCATCTGTCCCTACCACTTGGTGTCAAATTCTCATCCCACAAATGAGGGCTGAAAGAGGGATAATATTTATCCCTTATACACTACTACTGAGCAAAGCGTTGGGGTGGGACTGTGGCCAAGCCATTGTTCTTCGTGGTCAGCATGTAGCAGTGGCACAAAACATTTATGACTTCCTTGGTAACTTGTGCAAGCAGATNGTCTTTAAGAGGGCTGGTGCTAAATACACTACGCTGCAGAATCACTATGTAGCTCAGAACACACAACTGTTATCTCCTGGGGAAAACCACTCAGCGTAGCCCAGGCTGCAAAAAAAAGGTGTCCCTTCTGGGGAGGGCGGGCAGGACAAACCTGTCCATCTGTCCCTACCACTTGGTGTCAAATTCTCATCCCACAAATGAGGGCTGAAAGAGGGATAATATTTATCCCTTATACACTACTACTGAGCAAAGCGTTGGGGTGGGACTGTGGCCAAGCCATTGTTCTTCGTGGTCAGCATGTAGCAGTGGCACAAAACATTTATGACTTCCTTGGTAACTTGTGCAAGCAGATAACTCCTGTGATAAGTGTGAGAATGGGATAAGCAGTCTTCACTGCATTCCACACTCCTAGGCCGGTACCCAGCCCCCTACCTGTCTTAGTCACCAGATGTTTATCAGCAGTGTTGAGGTTTTCGATTGTTTTGTGCTCCCCACAAACAGCATGGGAAAAAAAACAGGGTAGAAAATAGGTGTGACCCCAACACACATGATCTAGCCAAATATAGGTATAGTTTAGCATAGAGAAAAAAGACTTATTTCTGACAGTAGTCAGATCATCTGCCACATAATGCTCTATGGAAATGTTCACATGATGAAACATCCCTAAGATGTAAAAACCATATTCCAAAGACAAAAATATTCTGATCGGATGTTTGCCATGGATTATTTCAGCAAAAAATGGAAATTCTGTGAAGCTGTAAGGAGCTGACTGCAGGTTGTTCTAGCACTCTGTTGTGAGCATCTTTAATAAAAGACAAAGCTATACTTTGAAGAGCATATCACCACTTGCCAACAAACTGAGTGCTTTCCCCTGGAACTGTGGAAAACACCCTGGTGGGTTTCACACCAGCACCTTTGGCAGAGGTGAGGATCGTGCTGGTTTAGTGGCTCCTCAGCTGCTACACAGAGAAAGGACTTGTTGATGAAAGTTTGGATCTGTAAACAAAGTACCATCCAATGGTGAAATTGCTCTCTTAAGAAGCATTTTGATACAGTGCTCAGTAGTGGAGTGGTTCCTGATCCACTAACTAAGGAGAAGTGCCAGCTGACAGCCTTTCTGTGTATTTTAGAGCCATTGCATTCCTCTTCCCAAGCCAAGACATAGCCATCCCCATGATATCAATGTAAATCTTTCTGGAGAAGTCTGGTTCTCTTCCTTCATTTCCTGTAGCATGTTAACTGCAGTGCATGTCAGACTGTTTTCTCTGAAAGCTCCCAGAAAATGTAAACAGAGCATAAAAATCTTGTCCAGGAATCTTCACACTGGGTCTTTCTGAACTCCCAGCAGAAGTGCATTACCCATAAGCTCAGTTACTGCAAATTACGTCTTTTTTTGTTGGGTTGGTTTGTTTTTATTTTTAAAAATTACTTAAAAAATACATTGTACTGTCTGTGAAGAAGAAACTTGTTTTCTAAAGGACAAAATTTAAGCATGTGTTGTGCTTTGACAGTCCTAGTCTTCACAATGCCTGTCTTTTTGTTGCACATTATAGGGGGTTTTGGTTGCTCAGAAGTCCTGCTCTTCTCCTGAGCATCCACTAAACAGGACTCCTGCCAAGGAAGATCTATCTCACCAGTACACTGCACCAAGAGAGTTAATACAGATGATTTTGTATTGCTGTGTGAGTTTTATTACAGTGCTGCTCTGTTCTCTTGTTTACCACTGATCTGATCTGTGGATCTTCGGTTTTGCTCAACAGACCGAGATGAGTTAACCTAAGGAATATTGCTGCCAAGTTTTATGTTACAGTCAGCTTCGATTTGACATTTCCTAATTTCATTCTGCCACTCCTCACTCCAGTCTCTGCTTTTTTGCTATTTACCACTTGCAAGGATCACTAGCTGTCATTTAACAAAGTCAGGCAGCCTGTATTTCTCTCAAAGCCAGCCTGGAAAGCGGTCACCTACTTGCAATTGCCAGTGATTTCTGCTCCCATTATGTATTCCCTCCATTTTGATGATAACCTGTTGGCAAATGTCTTCCAAACACAATACAGTGGGGCACGCCAACTGTGCAGATGGAGAATAGCACTTCCTATTCCCATGAATCTGTGCATTCCTCTCACTACACGAGCATTGTCCTTGGCTCCTGCTGTAAATGTAAGTCAAATGTATGAGATTTTACCACTCATAACTGCATTATACTTCAGAGTAGCTTTTATCCAGGTTTCCTGCAGGCTATGTTTTAGTACTCGTTCACTCTATGTTCTGGCAATACTATTTTGATATGAATGCATCTGGTTTTCATTCAGATATATAGATTGTTAATGTTGTTCATGTGGGTCTGTAATTGGAAAAACGTGCATTGAGTTCAAATGAGAATTCAATTCTCTCATATATTTGTGTAGCAATTAAATATTGTTGACCAAAGTCTTGATATTACTGAAATGTTTTTGGTTTCAGTGAAAGATGGCATTTCTTTTAGAGCCCCACTTATATTGAGTTGACAAAAATTTGTGATACAGGGAAAAAATATATTTTTAGATATGGCAGTTACAGCATCAGAAAAAGCCTTTCTGCACATTTATGTTTAAATATTGAATGCTACACTGCAAGCTGAGGCCTGTAGTGCATGATGTAGTGCTCTTTTTTTGTATCAGCTGTCTGGTTTTCTTATCATGGTGAAAAAGCTGAGATAGGAAAGTCTTGTGTCTTTTTTTGTGTGATTCCATGCAAACATATTTTAGTGTCATTTTTTGTTTGTTTTGTTCATATTTTAAGTCAGCTAAGGTGCATATACTAATTTTAAACTAGTAAATAAACAGTCTTTGCCTGCGTCCATGTGGCTGCCTATGGTACCTATCCACTTGGATGTGTTCATTCCGTGTTTTTCCATCAAAGTGCTGGGAGAAATTTGCAGCAAGCAGTAGTATCTTAGTTTCAGTGGGAACATGTGTCCTTTCAAGAGTATCTAAAGTGTTTAGAATAAGAAAAATGTATTAAGCCTACAGGTTATATATTGGCCAAACCAATTTGGGAGGATATTTTGTAATAGTATATTTAACTAATGAACTGAAGGCAGCAAATACAGCACTGATTCTTTCAGGGAGTTTCAGGGGACTCTTTGATGAGTGTGGCACCTAAAAATATTAGTATATAATACAGAAATAATATTATGATCTAGAATAAAGAAATGAGAATAATATCATTAACATTTTGTAGGGAAAAAAACCCAAAGTTTGTAAATAGAAGTAGCACCTCACAAATCTACTCAGACTCTCTGAAAGAATCAGCAAGAGTAATGTGAAGTCTAATCAATACAATCCACTGCATTCCCAAAGGTTTTCAACTGTCCATTCTGAAAGGCTTCTGAGGAAGCTAAGTAGCCAAGGGATAAAGGCTTGACAAAATATATCTTCTTGCCCAAATCAAAGTAAATGTTTAAAAGAAAGTAACCAACATGGAAGTAAACAGTCAGTTCTCAAAAGAACAGGAAATAACCAGCTGAACTCCACACTGAACTGTGTTGAGCCTGGCACTGTTCATCATATCTGCCAGATCCTTTTCCAACCACTTATGTTTTAAAAAACCAAAACAGAACAGCAACTCCTTTCTCCAAACCACAACAAAAGAAAGAAAAAAGGTGTTCAGGTTTTGGGTGTTTAGGTACAATGGATCTGTAAAGAATTATTTTTATGAGCTAAGTCAATGTATATTCTCATACTTTGGCAGGAGATTTGTCAAAGTTCTGTACTAGATCATATTATCAGTAGGAGTATATACACAGCCAGAACATGTTAAGATGTTAAGTCTAAGAAATATGATTATATGGTATTGAATCAGAGAATAACAGGGTGGAAGGGACCTCAAGGATCATCTAGTACAACCTTTTAAGGTAAACTCTTTCTATATACATATTTTATTTATTTATTTGAGCTGGCCCAGCAGCCTGTCAAGCCGAGTCTTAAACCTGTCCAGTGCAGGAGAATCCACCACTTCCCTTGGGAGATAATTCCAGTGTCTAAATGTTCTCATGCTGAAAACTCTTCTTCTGGAGTCTGATCAGAATCTCCCCAGGAGCACCTTGTGCCCATCAGCCCTTGTCTTTTCCTCCTGACTCCTTGTAAAAAGGGACCCCTTTATGCAGCCCCCTTTTGTGTACTGGTGCATGGTAACAAGATCTCCCCTAAGCCTGCTCTTCTCAGGGCTGAACAGAGCCAAGTTTCTCAGCCTTTCTTCACACTGCAGGTCTTCCAGTCCTCTGATCACCCTCGTGGCCCTTCTCTGGCCCCTCTCCAGCCTGTCCTCATCTTTTTGGTATAGCAGGGGCCAAAACTGAATGCAGCACTCAAGGTGTGGCCTGACCAGCGCTGAGGAGAGTGGGAGAATGACTTCTTTATCTCTGCTGGGGATGCCCTTGTTGATGCAACCCGGCATCCTGCTGGCTTTCTTTGCCACTGCAGCACACTGCTCACTCATGCTGAGCTCCTTGTCAGCTGGGACCCCCAGGTCCCTTTCCACAGAGCTGCTCTCCAGCGAGGTGGATCCCAGTCTGATCTGCATTCCTGGGTTATGTATTCCCAGGTGTGAGACCTTACACTTGTCTCCATCGAACTTTATAGGGTTCCTCCTCCAGCCTGTCCAGGTCTTCCTGGAGGGTGCCTCTCCCTTCTGGAATGCCAGCTTCCCCACTCATTTTGGTGCCATCTGCAAACTTCATCAGGGCACTCTTGATCCCGACATCCAAATCACTTATGAAGCTATCAAACAGTGTTGGGCCCTGTATTGATCCCTGGGGGACCCTGCTTGTGACCAGTTCCCAGTTTGAGAACTATTGACTTGAGAAAGAACTACTGACTACAACCCACTGGGTACAGCCTGTCAACGAGTTCCCCACCCACAGCACAGACTACTTACCTAGGTCATCATGTGCTTTACAGTATTGCTGAATGGTTTAGCTCCTGTGTTACAATGCCAGGATTCTTAATTTTTATTACAGGGCTGAACAGCAGTACAGAAATTGAGTTTTATTTTACTGATAAAATACTGAGGGGTTTTTATTGTTTTCATAATTCCTTTAATGATTGTAATTGATTTTGTATTTTATGTATTCGGTGTTCCCCAGCAGCAGGTTAAAACAGTTCTTGCCAGTGCTCTAACTTGATACATGGTAGTGCACTGCTACCCATTGCCTTCAAATTGTGGATGATGGAACTGCTACTCGGGCCCATTGGCTCGATGATGTGATGTTTCCTGACACACTTCTATTCCACTGCTGCTGCAGAGCTTTCTGGGTTTTGACTACACAAAACTGCCATACCACTGATGTGGGGCTGGACAGCACGAGTACCCTCTGGCAGAAGCGTAGGTGGGACCGTGTATGGCACAATTCTCCGAGGGCAGCCTTTCCAGGTCCATGAGAAAGATGTCACTGTGGCTCAGTCTGGTTGCATCTGTGGATTTGCTGTGTGCAGTGGGGTAGTTCGAGTCAGTGGGTTCACTGGGGGAGAAGGAGGAAGCATTCAGTTGTGCAGGTACCAAAATGAGAAGATGGCATGGGGTACACACGTGTCTTACTTGCTGAAAGAAGCCACTGGAGTCAGTAGTGGCAATTTAACTGTGTGGAGTATTTTGAGACATTATCTGCACCTTGAAACCTGTTTGACCAGACAGAGGGGCCTGGAATTGTCATTGAAAGCCAGTTGAGTAGTAGCTTCCAAATCTCTGGGAGATCATCCTTTCTGTGAGGGTAGAGGCCTAAGCTTTCATATGTGCTTATCTAGGTTTTGAGAGCATTCTGAGTTCCTCATCCAGCACAGACCTGTTCTTATTTGCAGAAGGGGAATACAGCATGACAGCAAAAGAGCAAATGTAGAATAGCACCTAAAATAGCACCAAAGGCTATGTCCTACACAGAACATAGCTGTTACGGTGTCATTCATGCCATTCTGAAGAACTTCCATCAAAGGACAGGCCCTGGACAATAAATTGTGTGCAGAATCAGCTGGGAGTTATTTTTCAGTAGCCTGAACAACTGCTGGAGGTGATGGAGTTGTTCCGAAATAAACCAGTGCTGCTGCAGCCTTCAGCAGGGAAGAGGATGAGCTCTAGGAGGCATCCCATTTGTTCTCAAATGCTATTTGACAATCATGTCCTTATGACCTTCGTTTAATTTCTCCTGAAGCATTTCTGTATTTTGGATTTTAGTTTTATCATTGTATTTGTGAGTTATTAATTTTTTAATTACATTCATTTCAAAACGGGTAACCTGCAACCAGGAGATTTTTCCAGACTTAACTTCTACTAAATTGTTCCTGTGAGCTTCTTATTTTGCCATAAGTTGTCTGGGTTTTTTGTTTGTTTTGTGATGGTTTCCCCCGCCCCCCCCAGGTGAATTTTAGGAGGTAGTTTATGTAGGTAATGTAAATATGATGTGGTCAACATAGTTCTTATTCTGCTGTTCTTATTAAGCTGTTTCCTTAAGTTTTTGTAGTTTGAGAGTTTCTTACCAGTAAACAAACACGTTCAGGCCTCTGGTGAGGGCAAGAATGCCATAAAAAAAATCAGATTCAGATTCTGTTGAGCTGCAAATACAACTGGCTCAATGTGTTGGGTGCAACTGAAAGAGTGTTACAGGAAGGTGGTTATAGAAGCACCTTTATACACTCCTGCATTTTTTTTAAAGTATTCATTTTGTTTTTGTAATAAAAAATGTGCCCGGGAGCAGTCACTATTGCCTTGCACTTCAGCAACTTAACACAATGCTCTCTTTCTTCCAGTCTGTTTTCTGCTTCATCCAAACATCCACAGGAACTTGCAATAATGGAAGAACTTTTAGCATTACTTCAGAACTTCTTTTCACAACTGCATTGAGAAATACAGGAATGCTTCCAAACAGAATTAGAAAGCAAGAAGCTAAGTGACTAGACTATTTCTTCTTTAAGTTGTTGCAAAAGGCTGTCTCTTGTCACGCTGCCTGAGAGAGGACTGTCTCACAAGCCTTTCTACTGGTTTTGAACTCCTACTTCGCAAAGGGTATTCCTTTTAAGGAGTTACAGCTCAGTGATTTCCCGAGTCAGAGCTATCTCTGAATATTAACTTTGGTTTCAGTTGTCACTGTGGACAATTTCAGTACATATACCCCTGAACTGTTACCATTTTCACACATAAACTTAAACAGCTCCCTTCCTGCAGGATTCCTTGGTATTTATTTTTCTAAATGACTATGACATAAATGCCTGTGATACTCCAAAAAGACACCATCTAAAAAATGCGAGCAAATCCCACAGTGACCAGCAGGTCTAGGTCTTTTATTTAGATGATCTTCCTTGCTTAGTCTTGCTCTTATGTTATACACGTGCAGTTAGACTGTAAATTCTTTCTCCTGAAATACCTGATGCTCAATACCTCCATACTTGATGTATCCAGCAACAGCAGACACGGCCTGGGAAAACAGGCTGCTGACTGCAGACAGCACAGGGAGTTAGAACTGAGCTGAACAGTAAAATCAGTGAGCAGACTTAGTTCTGTTCTCACTCAGACCAGGACACGTAGTAACAGCAGTGTCCCGATAGCTAATTTACACCGACTCCAGCAAGGAGACTGCTCTTTATGGTACTACGTGAGATTAGGGCTATTGTTAGAGTAAAACCAGCCCCCTCGCTCGCTTCCTTCGTGCAGCCTAACAGGCCAGCCGCCTCCTACAAAAAATAGGCAGCACTGTTGAGGGATCCATTGTTCCGAGCAGAAAGCGCCGGTTAAATGCCAGCAAGGACGCGCTGTAACCTGTTTTAAAGACTAGTGAAAAATATGAGAAGCATCTCCGAGTTTTTACCCCGGTTCTTTGTAACTTCAGCCGCCTTTGTCCCGCNGCCACCAAATAAGGAAGCGGGAGCCGGAGGATTTCAGAATAGGAGCGGGGGGCGGTGGCGGGGAAGCGGTGTGGCTGCCAGAGGCCGCGTGCTGTTCAGCAGCGAGGTGGTGAACGGGGGGATCCAGGCTCACGAACTTGTCCTTATCCGTCTGTAATCATCTGCCAGCAGAGCTGAAGAGCTCAAGCTGTGTTTGTCATATTTTCTCATGTTTCTGAAAGCTCTTTAAAGATTTCTTCTGTTCAGGAGGGAGGATCCTTGGCAGCCCCGTGGGTTAGCAGCCTGAAGATAAATGACTTTTCCACTGCCAAGGGGAAAAAAAATCCCATTGTGGAGAATTTCAAGCGTTATGAAAGCATGTTACAAACTTTTGTCATGGAAACTTAAACATTCGTTAGGAAGAGTACATAGGCACCCCTGAGAGACTGAGGTGTCTCTGCAGTTGAGAATGGTAACAGAGAAAGAGAAATAAAATTAATACTAAAAGATCCATCCTTACAATTCGGATGGAAAAGCATTTCATTTTCGGTGGAAAAATATTCCAAGATCCCAGAAACGCAAGTAAGGCACTATTTTAAATATAGATATGGAATTCTTGCCCTGTGAGCTTAATCCCCGGTGTCTGGGGACTTCATTCTGCTTGTATGGGCTGAGTCTAAAAGGCCTCATTCCTGGTGAGAAAAGACAGAGAACACCATTTCACCTTCACTTCAAACTTGGAGCGAGAGGAATCACCATGACAGAAACATTGGGTAGATGAAGGAGCAACTGTGATCTCTGCTGATTGTGTGAAAGCTAAACCAGAGAAAACTAGCTGTGGGCACAAACTTCAGCAGTAACATTTAACATGCTGGCCTGGTTTGCTCTGTTTTCAAACCATTAGCAACAGAATGTATCCTAAAGTCACAGCCTTTACATGCACTGTAAGATTGACATCTGATGAAAGGAAATAAGTTATGCCTTGATCTTGAAATTGTGACCAGATCAGCTCATAAACAGCTACTGAAAAACATTTTAAATATTGTGGGGATGCCTGAATCAGAAGAAACAGCTTCTTCATCTTTCCTGACAGGCCTCCCAGTTACAGCAGCTGTAAGTTACTACAGTGTAACTAATTGAAAGTCACAACACACTCACTATTACCCTATCAGGAGTATTAAAGAAGAGAATGTCCTGTTGAGATTTGAGTTGAGAACTGGGAGGGACTGGTGACATCCGAATTGCTGTAACCACCTGTGACTTTATATAAGCCTGTTAACAATTTAAAACACCTGAAGTATAAGTAGACCTGCCCTGGATTCCTAGGGATGCTTGCAAATGTGATTTCAGTGTCACAGCTGAGGAGTGTTAGGCCAGTTTTACTATGAAGAAGAAACCATAGAGTCAGAACTAGTAAAACGATGGAGGGTAAGGCTTAGGCAAGGTTATTTTGCTCTTGATCCCTGTCGATTGAAACAGAAGAGTATTACAGATGTCTTTGTTATTTATTTCATTAATAAAAAAATAGACACTCTGAGAGGAGTATTAGAGTGAGGGAGAATGACAGTGCAAGGAAAAGCTGCAAGAGGTAGGAAATTAATACAGGGCACAACCAGCTGCACAGCTTGGGAGAGGAAAGAAACTGAACAAAAGCTTACAAAATAGTTCTGCTGTTAGCGAAACAGGCAGCTTAATGTGGATCAATATCCTTTGGAGTCTGAGGAGTAAATGGTTTTCCATTTTATTTTGTTGTACTCAATGTAGCTGTTTCCAGAGTTCCTGAACATTGCTATACTAATAGTTGTGCAAGCCAGGAAATTCTTATGGATTACTCATGGTCAAAACAGACTAAGAATGTGGGTGATGAAGTATCTAGGTACTTCAAAGAAGCTATTGGGGTCCTTGACTTCTCTGTGTACTTGTTGTTCAAACGTCACTGTTCCACTTCCTTGTTAGAAAGTGCCTGTGCACCAGAGCAACCCCTGGCTTTTCTCCAGCTACCACAGGGGTTACGCAGTAATCTAATCAATACCATTTAAACAACTTTGTACCCTGAACACTTTTGCTCTTTTAGTCCAAAAGGTGACGTAAATAGTATTATAACAGACAACTTAAGCTTGAGTCATCACACACATGTGTGTGTTTATGTATGCCCATTAAAATGATAACTGCCTTCTTAGGAAAGTTGTCTCGGCAACAGGAACTTCTAATTTCTGTTTTCCTTTATGTATAAGTTTAGGAAAAGGTCTTCTCTTAATTTTATTTTTCTTGAATCGTGTTTTAACAGATCAGTGACTTTGCAGCATGATTTGCTTTCAGATGTTGGCTCTATCTATGGTTTCCCCTCTGCAGAACACCTAAGTGATGGTGTGTTGTGGCAGAACTGAAAGTGGTGGGAAATGGTGCTTCAATAATCTCTCTTATAACAAAGATATGATCCTTTATTTTCCAGAAGTGCTAAGAAACACAAAAACCGCAAACAGCTTGGTACTCCTGATTCAGACATTGCAAATTTCACCAATGGGCAATAACATCAAACCAAGGAATTCACCCTTACAGCCTCAGTGTCTGCCAACACCAGCCAAGTGAGGTCCTACAGAATGCTTGTAATACAGGATTCAAGAGACTTTTGAAATAGTGCTAAATAGTGCTTTGGACTGGTACGTTTGGCAGTTGCCATTTCAGAGGTATTGTTAGTCCCTTTTGTGTTTTAGGAAAATCTACCGTTGCAATCTGGCCTTCTAAAGAAATCTCAGTCCCTCATGTATTCCAAGAAAACGGGTGTCCTGTTCCTGGTGTAGCAATCCCCATTCAAAGCTTTTAGTTAGTGTCAAGTACAGTATGGGAAAGGGACGTAACTCTATGGAGATTTTTCGTGTTTTAAACAGAAATTTGAAAATCCATAATAGTTGGCATTTCAAAGCTTACATTGTATAGTGTAAATGGGATGCATTTCCTTTATGTAAGAAAAACAAGGATATTGCTAAACTGGGCTCCATAATCCTTCATTTCAGTCAGCTGCATAAGAATCTGTTTGAAAGCTTGTCAGCTCTTTCAGTTCCCTCTGCTACTCCTTCAGCATCTATGTTACTGCCATTGCCATCAGAGTTAAATGGTGTTTGAACTGTAATATGATGCAAAGCTCCATTGTGCCTAGCTGAATACTGCTTGTGTTGATTTACTGGCATGCCAGTGTTCTTGAATTAATTTCCAGTTTTGAAGACCAAAAGAATCTTGTGTCATGTGTCTCCCCACGTAGAAAACACCATTAGAATCTCATTCACAACTTCTTCCTTGACCTCAGAATTTTTCAGGTTGGTTTGTTTGTTTTCTTTTTGAAAAACATCCTGGTTTGATTTAAAGAATTTAAGAGCTCTGATCTTAACTAGCACGATCAGAATTGCATGCTTGAGTGTAGTTTTTAATGTCTTTGTTATTCACTATCTAGGATGATAAAATTTTGCATACCATAATGAAGAAAAACTGTGGAGGCAAAGAGAAGAAAGGAAATAGAAGTGTGCAGTTATTTGTAATATAGTAGCACCTGGAAACTAGCTGTTGTGTATGGACACCCTACTAAAATACACTTCCTTCACTTGAAGGTACACTGCCAGCAAAAAAGGTTGCATTTCAATACTATAAATTATTCTGCAGTAGTTTAAGAACATGACAGACTCTCTCAAGGAGCCTGCTGAGTTGTTTTCATTTGTTTTCTCTCAGATTTATGAGGCTGTAATTACTTTGTGTAAGGTTTTCTCTCTGCATGTTCAGGGTTTTTTTTCTGAAGTAATTTTTTTTTTTAATTAAGCTCTACTAAGTTAATTTTATTTACAGGGTGGTATAAGAAGCAAATCTTCATTTTGTGAAGATTTCTCCAAGTTTGATTGAGTGCTAGAAAAAACCTCTTCTATGACCTCAGACAGTTTGGTGTTTTCCTGTTTTATTAATGGCATTTACCATTACCTCCATTACTTCACAGAAATTCATTGCTGGGTTTCTTCATTTTTCCAAAACCTGTTTGTTATAACTGTCATTACAGTTTAAATATTTCATTTAATTATTAGGATTTCATTGGAGTTGTATGCAATTGTCTGTACGTGTAAATTAGTTTCTCTCATTTGAGTTTGCCAGTCATGCTACTTTACAGTCATATAGTTGGAAACTCCTTAAACTAGAAACAAATGTTCCTGGAGCTGGAATGATAGGCAAAGTTGTTTACAAGAAAGAATCACAGATCATATTAAGTTTTAAATTAAGCATATGGTTTTGTTTCCTTTCTCTTTGGATCTCTAGCTCCTATTGTGCCTTATGTTTGGTTCCCAGTAAGTTGAGCTTCATTTTCGCTTTCCATGCCTAGTTATGCTTGCGGAGTCACAGTGAAACAAGTGTCTTGAACTAAGCTGATGTGCACAAGCTGTCTTCTTCTTTCATCTTCCATCCCCATGAAGTGAACATGAGCATACATGCACAGACATAAAATTGTCCTCCAAAATTCTTGGAACATATGGGCAAAATATGTTCAGTTTAAGAGCTGTGACAGAAGAAAATGTCAGAGAAGTCAGCTGTCTGTACTGCAGTATTATCTCTCTCTGTTATAAGCAAATACAAAGGAGAAGGTGCAGTTAAGAGAAGCGAAGTCCAGGTTTTATTTTTCTGGAGTTGGCTTTTCCAACTTTATATCCGTTCTGTGTTTGTGTGTCAGAGAATCATAGAATCACAGAATTGTCAGGGTTGGAAGGGGCCTTAAAGATTATCCAGTTCCAAGACCCCTGCCAATGGCAGGGACACCTCCCACTAGAGCAGGGTGCTCAGAGCCCCATCCAGCTTGGCCTTAAAAACTTCCAGGGATGGGGCTTCCACCACTTCTCTGGGCAACCTGTTCCAGTGTCTCCCCATCCTCATGGTGAAGAAATTCTTCCTAATGTCTACTCTGAATCTACCCACCTCTAGTTTTGATCCATTCCCTCCAGTCCTGTCACTGCCCAACAGCCTAAAATGTCCCTCCCCAGCTTTCCTGTAGCCCCCTTCAGATACTGGAAGGCCACAATAAGGTCTCCTTGGAGACTTTTCCAGACTGAACAAACCCAGCTCTCTGTCTGTTCTCACAGGAGAGGTGCTCCAGCCCACTGATCATCCTCGTGGGTCTTCTTTGGATATGTTCCAGCACATCCATATCTTTCCTTTAATAGAGGTTCCAGAACTGGACTCATTACTTCAGGTGGGGTCTCACGAGAGTGGAGCAGAGGGGGAGAATCACCTCTCTCGACCTGCTGGCCACGCTTCTCTTGATGCAGCCCAGGATATGATTGGCTTTCTGGGCTGCAAGAGCACACTGCTGGCTCATGGTGAGCTTCTCATCCACCAGTACTTCCAAGTCCCTTTCTTCAGGGCTGCTCTTGAGCCAGTCACTGCCCAGCCTATACTGGTGCTTGGGATTGCTCCGACCCAGAGGGAGGACCTTGCACTTGGTCTTGTTGAACTTCATGAGGTTGGCATGGGCCCACCTCTCCAGACTGCTGAGGTCCCTCTGGATGGATCCCTTCCCTCCAGTGTCAGCCACCCCACACAGCTTGGTGTCATCAGCAAACCTGCTGAGGGTGCACTCAGTGCCACTGGTGTGTTAAACAAGACTGGTCCCAGTACTGATCCTCGAGGGACTCCTCTTGTCACTGGTCTCCACTTGGACATGGACCCATTGACAGCCACTCTTTGGGTGCAGCCGTCAAGCTAGTTCTTTATCCAGTGAATTGTCCATCCACCGAACCCCTGTTTCACCAGCTTGGAGACCAGGATGTCACACAGGACAGTGTCAAAGGCTTTGCTCAGCTCCAGGTAAATGATGTCCATTGCTCCTCCCTTGTCTGTTAATGTTGTGACCTTCTCATGGAAGGCCTTCAGGTTTGTTAGGCACGATTTGCCCTTGGTGAAGCCATGCTGATTGTACCCAGTCACCTCTTTGTTATTCTTCTGCCTCAGCATTGCCTCCAGGAGGATCTGCTCCATGATCTTACCAGGCACAGATGTGAGACTGACTGGCCTGTAGTTCCCAGGTTCATCCTTCTTTCCCTTTTTGAAAACGGGGGTTATGTTTCCCCTCTTCCAGTCAGTGGGGACTTCACCCGACTGCCATGACTTTTGGAACATAATAGACAGTGGTTTAGCAACCTCATCCACCAGTTCCTTCAGCACCCAGGGGTGTATCCCATTGGGTCCCATGGACCTGTGCACTTTCAGGTTCATCAGATGGTCACGAACCTGATCTTCAC
>VWZY01010272.1:183491-244297 GCA_013399075.1 Chloroceryle aenea
GGCGGCAGCGGCTGCTGAGCTCCCAACCCGGGCAGGCAGTCGCTGCTCTGTTAGTAAACATGACAGCAGCAGAATACGAGGGCTTTTGGAGAGCCCTCTGGGGAAACCCGGTGACACTCCTGGGTGAGAAGAGAGTTGGTAATGCGCAGGAGACTTGGATGTTCTGGAAAGCTTGCCATGGCTTCTGGCCAAAATTATACTAAATCAAAGCAAAATCTTGTGGGGTTTGGGTTTTTTTGGTCCTGTGGAATTCATTAGACTGTAAGGAAGACATATTTGGTGACCTAGCAATGATGTACTCTTGCAGCTAACTTTTTTTGGTCAGATGTTTATCATTGAGTTTTAAAAGGAATGTGGTGTTCCTTACTAACTTTGTAACTTACAACAGTAATGGCTTTGGGTTTTTTTTCTGTAGCAGATACTTGTTTAAATTTTAGTAGCGAAGAGAAAAAAGAAAGAAAGTGAAATTTTCCTGGCAGCAGGCACGTAATTAGAAAGAAGGCTGGGAAAAGTAAGACTGGCCTTCCTTATAATGATGTGTTTACAGAAACTTGGAAAGCAGAGATATGTGTTGGCTATCAAAGAGAAACCAACGTCTGCTGCTGGAACATTTGGGTCAACCTTATATTAAGGAATATGGCATTGCTGAGCATATGTCTAAAAATAGGAGTGGACACATTGGATGTTTCATTAGGCTTTGAGGTCAAGAAACTTTTTCCATGGTGTTCTGTGGCTGTATTGAATTGAACCCATGATTCCTGGGACCAAACCTTGTATTTCTGAAATTAACTCCATGAGATGTGTTTCATATGGTATGGAAAGCTTTATGAACTCTCTCAAGTCTGCGTGCACTGAAATCCACGGGTGTCCTGGGGTGGGAGAAGCTATGACGCTGTTCTTAAGGAAAGCCAGCAGTTTCCAGGCATCCAGAGCTGGTCTGTGATTCACAATGCATACCAGACATAGATGGATTAAGATATAGAACTGATAACAAGAGGATGGAAAAAAAACATAAAAAAAAAGGTAAATGGCTCTCAGCCTGTGTTCATTGGTTGTATCTAAACGACTTCACTATGAAAACAGGGACCAATACATGTGAGAACAGGATTCTGAGAGAGATTCTGCTGCATCCTAATTTGGGATGGGGGAAAAAACCCCAAAGAAGTGATTTTTCTGTGAAATAATATTTTGGTACTAATTTTCCTGGCCGGGGGGGGGGGAAACTGTGTTGGAAGAGGTGGGGGCAAAGGGTTAAGAGTTTGAATAAAAGAAACTGGGAATATTGGGTAGGAGCTTTATGGATGTTCTTACAAGTTTTGAAACTCTTAGGAATGTGCAGGTAGGATTTTGTTGGAATTATAAATGTCTTGTTTGGATAAAAACCTCTCTGTTGTTTTTGAGATAGTAGAAACGTGATAACCACAAAGATGAGATTTATCAAGTTACCATGTGCTGTAAGCTGACATAGAAATTATCCAAAAATGAGTGGTAAAGGTTGGTTAGCAGTTGGCAGAGGTTGGTTAGCAGTTGGCAGATATAAGTCACGTAGCTTTTCTTGTAGCTTTATGGGAGCCAAGCAAGTATATATGTATATTTCTTCAGTGAAAAGCTATTCTGATAATTTGAAGTATGATTTAAATAACAAGAAGCAGCATGATGCATCAGGACTCCGTTAATAAGCACTACTCTAAAATATATGGGTTTATCTTCTAGTACTTAAGGAACTTGTAGAAATTCTCTATTACCTTCAATTTCCTTTTTTTTTTTCTTTTTGTAAGAGCAGAGCAGTTGTCATGGCCAAGCTCATCCTGCTAGACACACATGTGTTACTGTGGACCTATCATTTTTGACTAGCCTGAGCCTACTGCTTTCTCTTTGCAGAGAGGTTTGTGGTGACTGTAACATGTAAAACTTTGCAAAGTGTTCTCCTGAAGTAATGACAGGTTTTGTACAATTGCAGTTATTGTAAAGTACTTACTGAGATCCATGGTTCCAGACAACAGAAAGCAACTCGCTCTTCCCTGCTCTTTGCTGAGGAATTTTGTTGAGCTTATGTGATGTGGAGGGCATGACAGCCTAACTGCTCCACAAACAGAAGCAGGGTTGCAGTGTTGTCATCCCCTCTGTGGTCGGTGTGACTGCAGCAGCCATTTCTGATAGCTGTGTTAGAACATCATGCCTCCTTTTCTGTAAGGGCACAGTGGAAAATCTGATGAGTAACGTTCAGCTGTTGGGCTTTGAGCATTGGAAGACAAAGGGAGATGTCTGGCTGGAAGTGACCTGTGGGATGCTGGTCAGCCCACTTACATGGAGAATTCCTTCTTTCTCCCCTGTATGGAATGTCTAGTACTCTGCTTCAAAATGATCCAGGAGAGGCTTGCCATATGAAACTTACCTGCTTCTCAACTGGGCTGAGTAAGCTGATCTTATGTGTAAAATTGTGCATTATTGTATTCTTCAAGAAACAAATAAACTTCTCCACCAGCTCTGCTTAAAGTCGCTACTTTGTGATTTTCCTCATGCCAACGTTCCTGTGGACCCGTGTGCCTGGAGCAGAGCAGCAGGTCACTCAGTATGATGTCATGTATACAGGCTTTCTCTGTGTGCACAGCATCATTTCCTCTAGATTATCCATAGCAGTAGGCACTAAACCTGGCAGACAAGAAGGTAAAAACCTTTGGGTTTAAAAAGCTGAGTTGCTAAGATGAAAATGTGTACATAAGGGAAGTGCATGGAGTGCAGTGAGAAGAATGTTTGGAAGATAAGATAAGCATATCAGTAATGTAATTTCCATATGTTTTGCATTATTGTCTTGTGTCTTTTCATTTGCTGTTTACTCGCCATAAAGGGATCTTTGGTGGTCTGCTGGGCCTTTGCTGACCTGAGAAGAGTCAGTGACCCTAAGACTTTATTTTCCCAATAAAAATTTCACAGTTATGTAGAATTTATTAATCAACTGATATATATTCTTGAGAACATAGTAATTGGCTGGAAATCTTTCATCCTGGAATATTCTTTAATCAAAATACACCTACAGAATTTTGTATTCATGAATCATCTTCCATCTTGGAAGTACACTCATTGGTTAACAGGTAGTGTTTAGTGCTAGGTTAGGGAATACCTTTGGAGTGAAGATCCCCCTCAGTAATAGCAGTACTGAGCACTGACTTCATGGTGATAATCCATCCTTTTGGAAGAATTAGGAAGAATGCATACAGAGTAATTATTAACCAAGTTATGCTATGCCCAGAAGACTCATTTTAACCTCTTATTCTGTAGAAAGAGGATGGTCTTTTGTGACCACAAGTGTCAGAACTTCCTGGAGCACTGCAAATCTTTGAACGTTTTGCTATTTATATAATTAAAAAAAATTATTTACTGTGCCATCATAATTACTATAGAATGAGAACCAGTAATTAAGGTGGCTAGTAGTAAACTTTCTGGACTAGCATACTAATAGAAAACTTAGGAAATATTTTTCTTCCCCATTGCTGTCTAGACACTTCACAGGGTCCTCCTCCACCTGCTTGAGACATTCTGGCCCTTGCCAAGACAGGAAGCCTGTGTTTCCTTTATTGAAGCAGAAAGTGATTGTAATTAGTGTATTGTGTATGGCACTCCTCCGGGCTTTCCCTTTCCACAAAGGGAAGGAGTTTTAAGATAAACAGCATTTATTTGTATAAAAATAAATAATTACAGTGGGCTCAGTATATTGCTGGGCCTTTTGTTTCTGCCTGGTGCACGTGCATGAGATGAGCCAAGAAACAGCTGAATCCCTAGTTTGTATAGTGTGCCTATCTCTCCAGGGATGATTTGAGTAAGAAATCATTGATTAAATTATATGAAACCCACCTTTGGTAGCAGTTATTGGGAATTCATTGCATTCCTTCCCAGGACATTCTTCTGAGACTGGGGAGTTTTATTGTTTCACATCACCAAAAAATGTTCCTCTTGAAATTCCTCCTTGAAAGGGCCTCTGGATTTTGTGTGTTATCAGTTGCAGAAGATGGTCTACATTGTATGGGCTGGTCTAAAACATAGGAAAATAAAAAAAAACACTTAGAATTCTTTTTTGAAGAATCCAGTCAGTATTCTTCTTCTTTAGCGAGCTACAGTTCGCTACAGAGTATATCAAACAAAGTGGCAGTGTGGGCTGAGTTCAGACTACACCCTTAAGAAGAGTGTTAGATGAAAAGTTGAGTCTGTGCATCAGGAGCTTCTATACTTCATTGCCAAAGTGTCCAAGTTTTGGTAAACGTTGGTAAGATGGCATGTGTCATTTGTCCTTTTGGACTTGTGTAGGGTGAAGGCTTTCTGAAGACAATTATTTGCAGACATTCTGTGTCAGCCAGCAGAAATGTACAGGAAAAGATTTTTTTGTTTTTAATTGGCAGCATGGCTAAATTTTTTTTTTTTTTCCAAGGCTAAAATGTAAAAATAGATTAACACACAAAAAATCTGTTTTAGTAATGTTAATATTTATACCAGCCATATTACCCCACCAGCTTCACAGTGAAGAGTAATGTTCTTGTCTTGTATGTTACTATACCCATTAAGGCATCACAGTACTTGAGGAGGGTGTAAATAATGGAAAAACATAGAGAATTAAGTTTACAACATCAGTATTTAACTCTTTGATTTCATAGTCTTGAGAGGGATTGGTTTAATCTACAAGAAAACGTCTTTGCTTTAAAGGCATTGAATTTAGATGAAGACTCAGTTAGGTGGATGTAATTTTAAATTGCAATTTAGATCCTAGGATGAAGAAGAATCCACTTCAGAGAGCAAGAAATGCTTGCAGGCAGCATGAGGTGGGCTGGAGTTCCTGCCTGGGTTCTAGTGACTAGAGTATGGAGTAGTTTATTTTTTGTGCTCCTTTGGCCACAGAATCATTTACAATGATGACCCCAGTTCTCCAGTCACACTGAATACAGAAATCTGTTTTAAATCAAGACCTGCATCTGTTACATCAGCTCTTCTCAGGAGAGCCAACCTGCTGGTTTTAGGCCAGGTTTTAAGCTGGTCTTGCTCCTACACCTTTTTGCACCTTACTCACAACTTACCCTTAAGAAAGGATCATGATATTCTTTTTCATAGTTGGATTTTTAAACATTTTTTAGATTTTTACTCCATGGCTGAATTAATTCTTTTGAATAGAGGTATGAAGGTAGTCACTGGAAAGAGGATTTTTTCTGTCATTCTTACTTCAAACACCAAGTGTGGATGTACATGCAGATGTGTGTAAAATGTATGTTTCTGACTTCAAAGGCCAGGTAATGCAGATTTTTTTTTTTTGAAGACAGTGCAAGTCTGTTTTGATGTGCATAGGAATCTAATGGTGTGTGCATATATATCTATATGTGTGTGTGTGTCCACACAGAGCATAAGTG
This sequence comes from Chloroceryle aenea, assembly GCA_013399075.1. NCBI lineage: Eukaryota > Metazoa > Chordata > Aves > Coraciiformes > Cerylidae > Chloroceryle > Chloroceryle aenea. Next base: position 188,882 of record VWZY01010272.1, read on the forward strand.
AAAATCTGTATCTGACTCGTGGGGATGATTTGTTTAAAGCAGCTATTAAAGTCCAAGACAACTTTAATAGCCAGCTTTGGCTTGGAGAGCAGATTCACCAAGGCAACAGAGAAGGTTTTGCACAAATGAAAGGGGAGTTTCCTTGTGCAGAAACCCAGTGGTGCCGTATTTCTTCCAGCTCAGCTCACTGTACTTATTTTGGCTCTGAAATATGAAGCTTTTCTTTTCAGTATTTGAAGGTTTCAGGAGGGCACCCTCATTTTTGGCTGTGTTTTGTGGTGACCCAAGATCTAGTGAATTTATTTAGTAAAGCCTCAGAGGTGCTCATAATGTCTTGTGGATGGTGTATTTTCGTGCATGCTGTATTTGCATGTGATGGGCTTTTCCTGTCCAAACTTCCAGGGATTAAATGAAAGCATGAGTTACTTGGTATTGTGTTACTGGTGCTGTCTGTTGCACGATGATGCCATTCACTTCTGTGCCAATCTGAGGTGCCTAAAAGCAGCATTACCTAAAGTAAATTTGAAGGGATTATTGATAGCCACACTGACAGAGGCATTGGTGCCTACCTACAAATGTTTCTCAGACATTTTCATTAAAGGAGTGCCTGGGCTTCAGAAATAGTCATCAGCACTACTCAAGCCACCAAGACTCTGTATTTTGCTCTCTAAACTGCAGATTCTTTTCAGTGAGGAGTCAGAGGCTTTGGCCTTTTCCACAGCAGACATGTTTCTTCATCTGACATGGCCAAATTCTACTGTTTGGGGGTTTTTGTTTGTTTGTTTCTAAAGCTACCTAATAGTTTTCAAATATCCATGATATTCTCACGTGCCCAAGTTCCATATCCTAACCAAATGCCATGTGTATTCTTTCACATACAAACTTTGTAGCCTGTTTTTTTTTTTTTTTTCAGGCAGTAAATAGTTTGCTGTAGTGCTTGTCTGTATCCTAGGGTGAAAGTCTTGATTCCCTATAACTCCTCAGTTTTTCTGTCTTTATAAAAATCTGGAGCTCTGTGTGTAGGGTAAAAAAGAGAGGCACCTCTTCTATCAGTTTCTCCAGACATATGAAATCCAATTTATAAAGTGAGACTATGGAAGTTTGAGCTATACTGAAAGTACATTTTGTTGTCTTAGGAGTCTCCAGGATGTTACATGTGGTTTCCATTCTTTTATCTTTCATGGCTTTTGGAGTTTTTGGTATAGATTTTGAGGTTATTAACTATTTAACATTTTCTTCAGTTGTTCATTGGGAATTTCTGGAAACTGATTGCGTCCATTTTCTGCTTTGTATTAAAATACCCTCTAAACTTCTTTCTCTTTTTAAAAAAGAAGAACAATATTTCAATATTAGTTCTATTTCAGAAACATTTGTGCTCAAAGAACACGGAGCTTTCAGGAAGAAACAGCCAAGGTTAGAAGTTGCTTTTGTATGTATTCAACTGAATTGGATGAGTCTTGCATGCAGATTTGTCCATAGAGATGGAGAGGAAAAAAGCAGTGACTATTAGCATAAAATCAAAATGGTATGTCAGCATATTTGCAAAGAATGAACTTTCAGCTGCTGACTTTGAGGTTAGTTCTGTGGTTGACTCTGGCCCATAAAACACAGCGTCTTAAAGTGTTCCTGAGAATTTCAGAAATAAAAACTGTACAGTGATTCTAAAACCCTAGGTTCCTGTGACCCCCCCTCCCTTAAAAATTTAGTGGTTGTGCTAATGAATAGCTACAAAGAGCCAGTTAATAGGAATAATGACATTTATCTGAATCCCATGAAATCCCAAAAACGGAGCAGCAGGCTTGGAAACACGGATCTCTTTGCCACATTCCTTTGCTCTCCCACCAGTGGTATGACTGCTGTCAGCAACTAGCTGCAAGCAGCCCATGAGCCTTCTCTGCAGCCCTGATGGAAAATCCTGCACTCATCTAGTCTTGATGTCAACAGTGTGCCATGTAGGGTGAACCATTCCCAGGGTGGTGAAGCTCAGCACCGACCACGTGCGTTACAGTTAGTCCAAGATCAGCACCCAGTTACAGCTCTGAGGAACCTTTGAATGAGGGAAGCAGTGCTTTCTGCAGCTTGAGCTGACAGTTTAAAGGGGCAGGGGTTTGCAGCTGTCAGTCTAAGCTTCAGCATATCCAGCTGGACTGTGATATTGCACTGCAAGTTTTCTTATCTCAAACAAACAATTGCAGGGATTCTGCAGGCTGACGGAAGTTTGAAGCAATGGAGACCCCAGAAACACACCCCGAAGTAGTGGGTGTTCTGTTTGCTGCAGACCTGGGTAATATTCAGGACATTAACCTGGGAGCAGAGATGTTACAGTTACGGATTAGTTTCAGGTGCCATGCATGTGCTGAGGGGAAGCAAGCCATTTCTACTCGTCTGGCAATAGTCTGGTTATTGTCCATGGGCATGGCTCTTTGGGTGGTGAGATGTGTGGTTCAGAAAAGGTATTATTGATACTCTTCATGCTAGATTTAGCATGTTGTTTTATTAAAAGGAAACAACTGGTTTCATCCTCTTCTGACTGCAGTCTGCTCCTCCTATAAACTGCCAGGCAAGGCTCCTTCACCCTCCCTTTGAACACTCTTTGAAGACTATTTCCTAATACTTCTCTAACTTGGTAAAGTTAATGTTCTTCTTAGGTACAAACTGTGGACTTTTTTGGTGGCAGACTAACTAGAAAGGAGAAGTGACCAAGGGGCAGTTAATTATAATGAATTACAAAAGAGCTCCATTGGCCAGTGAAGCTAATTACTGGTTTGCAACTAAACCACGGTGCTCACATGCTGGCCTTTTTTGGGTTGAGCAGAAGGCCGTTTGTGCTTCAAGCATTAATGCCTCCAAATGCAAAGGACAGGCCCTGTTTACTGAGTGAATTCTTGTACCAAATTAGAGGAACTGTTTGCAATGCTAATATTTGAAGTACCATGCTCATTGATAAAGAGCAGAATAGAACTGGAATGCATTTAAGCAGGAAGCTGATCCATAGTAGAGGAAAGTTTAGGTGAGTTGAGTGAACCTGTATGACCATACAAAGCTCTGAGGTGCCTGATATTTCTACCAAGTGTCCTCCCTTTTTCCAAAAAGCTTTGGTATGTTACCAGAATTTCCAGGAATGGCAGAGCAGAGTTGGTTATATAGAGCACGAGAGGATTCACTGGTTAGTGTTTGAGAGACATTTGTAAAACATGTGAATAGTATCTTTTTAATTAATGGAAATGTGTAAAAAATGTCAGGGCCTCATATAAAGAGTGATACAAGACAGCAGCAGCTTGTCCAAGAGATTAAATTCTTCACAAGCCATAGTTAAATAATGCTTAATGTGCTTTTGAGTTAAGGAAATTGTCTGTCTGTCATCACTGATGATCTTTTTGATAGAGGACAAATCACAGAAATCTGCTGTCAAGCTTCCTGAGTTACTGATGTTAATCTCTGTGGTTGGTTGTTGAGATTATTCTCAAATGCTTCCTCTATTTAATTGCTTCAGGTTCCTCAAGAGTTTTGTTATAGGTTGTCCGCTCTTTTGCATAGAAGTGAAAAAGCCTTTGTCAAGAGTCACTTAAAAGGAAGGAAGCTATGAGTATGATTAGTTTCTCATTAATTGCCCATCATTTTGGAAAATTCAGGGTTTGCTAAAACCACTGACCACGGGTGAAGTTTGCAGAACAATTTCAGCTTTCCTATTTGGTAGGGGTAGCCGCAGCGTGCTGCGGGATGGACAGGAAGGAGGTGGTGAAAGGGCTCTTTGGAAGATGTGGGAAGGACAAAATACCTATTTCCCCAAGTGGTCTGGGAAGCAGTTAGTTTCAGTGTTCCCTGGATGCTCTTGGATGTATGCATGCAGGTCTGAATTAATTGGTCATCCTGTAAATTGCTGCCTGTGTTACCTCTCACCAGGTCTTGCCTTGTGCAGACTCCTGTCACACTGCACAGTGATGTGCACATTAGCATGTTGTGGGGACAGGGGCACGTGTTTAAATGAAACTATCGTGCTTTTGGTTTAATGTAACTGTTTCAGTGCTTTTTGGGGAAATATTACCAGTTTGCTTGTGATAATTGTATATATTGTCCATTATTTTTTAATAATTGCCCTTCTAATCATTGAGATGATAACTGACAATTTATTCGTGGCGTGGTTGGAATTTTGTTCCTGGGTAAAATAAGGATTACATTTGCTGATGTCAATGAATTTACACACTGGCCTACAAAAGGATCTGCAAGTAAACAAATATAACAGTGTTGTACACCATATTCAGACTATGGCTGGGAGTAGCACCACGTTAGGAAGTTCTTTAGGAAGTGTCAAATTTACTTAGTTATACTTCATTAGCTGTCAGTTTGGCTGTTTCTGTTCTAGAGTAAGTACTCCTAAGTAGTTTGGAGTACCTGTTGTAGGTGAAGCACCTATGCTGGCATAATTCTGCCTAGAGACCAGCCCAACTGATTCCTTTATCTCAGCTTCCTAGAGCAGAACAGGGAGAAGCGACATTTCTGAGCTGTAGTGCTGTAGGCTAAAACTCCTGCAGCAAAGGAGTACAAGTGGTTGTTAAGCCATAGTTACCTCCTTCAATGCCAGCTAGCACCTAGTTATCTCCTGATTTATGTAGTGTTTCTGGATATTTTAAACTGATGCTCATCTGTTGGTGGTACGGTTTCTTCTGAGGCTTTGTTTGTGAGTTTTCTCAAGATTTAATTTATTTTCACTCGCAGTCTTATGCTAGGTTTGAAAAGCAGAATTAACATTTTTAATTTAAGTGATGAATTTTTCTACAGTTCTCTCTACTGGAGTAGCAGTAACAAAGCAAATTTAGACAGTGTAAACCATAAAAGATGCTAAAATATGTCAATGGTAGCTGAAATTTGAGTTGTTTTAACTATGCACAGGGATCTTTTAAGTTGCATATATAGTATCTTTAGACTTCTTGACATCTTTTCTGGGAAGAGAGTGGAGATTGACTGACCTCAGTCACACTACCTAATGCTAATCAGATGTTCTCCATTCCAGTCACTACTGACTGGACTTAACTGGGGACCTGGGTATGAAACCTTTGCATCTGGAAGTATTTCTATGCAAATTTAAGTAAGAGCAAATTACTGAGAAGCTTGATTCACTGTAAAAAGTTACACCTACAGCACAAACAAAAATTTCAAACAGATTATTGTAAATACATGGATGAAGTTTTAAATAAGGTTTCAACTGTGTTGGAATGAAGTTCATGCAAAAGTTGCCTGACTTCAGTTGCCATCGCTGCCATTATTGCCAGTGGATCTCTGTGTGCCTGAACACACAGGCTACTGGATTGGATTCTTCATTTCATTTACACAAGTCTGGAAAGCTGTTGCAGCTTGGTTTTCACACTGATAAAACAAAAAGATGATAGATACAACATGTACTTGCTCAGCTAGCGTATCAGTTCCTCTTGTGGCTGCTATATATAGTAGGCTAACTTGCATAATAATAGTTCTAGGATGGATGAGTAAGAGGCTTGGGCTGAATTTTTTCCATTACAGCTCATTTTAGCAGCTGTTTTCTGTGTTTCCAAAATGCCAGAGCAGCACAGTGCAATAGTTGAAACTTCACGGGGAATTTCGCTAACTGATGTAGCAGGAGCTGTGTCATCCAGTCAGCAGGTTGTGGTGAACTTGCACCATAACTAAGATTTGATTACTGATAAATAAATAGAGCTGCCATATTATTTAAACCTGTGATTTGAGTCCTTTCTGAAAATGAGGCACTAATTGAAATCATGGCTAAAATGATAGGTTAGAAAATGAGCATTGGCTGATGCTAATAATTCGGTCTATGGCTTTAGAATAACAACCCTCTAATTATGTAGTGAGTAGCCAATTCACAGATGAACAAAAGTACCCAGAAATGAAACTGTTCTGTATACCTTTGTCGTTCAGGCAGTGAAGCCTTAAGCTACATGTCTTCATTTCTAGGCCTCTTCTGTGCACTTGGTGAGAGCGTGTTCATGTTGCACAGATGCCCTCTGTTTGAAATACAGTTCCAGCAGTGGAGGTGAAATGGACTCCAGGCATTCATTGTGCACACTAACCAGGCAGAAATCACTTTTCTCTGTTGTAACCTGAACTTTGGCTTTACTTCCATTAAAGACTTCATTAATTTTAGGGCGCCCGATTTAAAAATGCACACGTGAATTAAAACATAAAGGTCTTGCTTGGGTGATGCCATTCAGAAGTAAAGCAGATGCAGAGGTTCTTTCTTACCTTTCATGACTACGAGCTAAAGGTATGGCTTCACAAACCCTGCCTCGGAACAGCCTTCCTCACTGGCAGTGGGAGCCACGGGAGGTCTGGCTTCTAGGTGCTCGTTTCTGGACGAGCACCAGCAGAACTCTTTGGGTGGCTGCTCTTTAATCTGAAGCACTGAACAGATCCAAATTTAAAAAAAAACAGAACTCCCAAACCACAAAAAAAGCCACACACACACAAAAAAACCAAACCAGCAAACCAATCCACCCAATTCTAGGGTTGCTTTCAAATTTCAGTTTATTTGCTCATTCTGTTATGAAAGTCCTCAACTGTTGGAGCATTCACAGCAGTATTGATTACATTTATTTGTTGCATACCTTTACTTGATTAGCATTTTCATTCTGGAGAGTCACTGATGTAAACCTGGCAGCATTTACTGTAAATTTTCAAAGATTATATGCTGCACAGCCACAGCTCAAAGCAGTAGGAGTGACTCAGTGAACTCCTCTCAAACTTGCTTTAGAAAAAACAGAGGACAAAATGACCTAACCCCATTTTTTGCACTGTGGTAAATACATTTTTGTGTTTATGTATGTCTGTGATAGTGCCTAAATAAATTATGCTCTCAATAAAATTCCATGCCAGCAAATTCTGCGTGCAGACTTGAAGCACTAGTTGGATTTCTAATTGTGCATTAGAAATACAACAACTGGAATTTGTATTGACATTAATTACAGCATGAATATACGTTTCTCTGGGCACTTTTACTCTTCATGGACTATGTCGATTGCTTTTCGTCTCTCAATATATGACAGGAACAATGAAATCTAGTAATCTTGGTCATGGGTGCAAAGAATTCAGTGGAAGGACTGTCTTTTTCTCAGAAAAACCTTGTAGATCCACTGGGATTTGCTGCACAGTTATTTTTATTACGTACATTCAGCGAGTCCCATTGTTTGTGGTGAAAAGCTCAATGTATGTGGGAGTCACCATCTGGCTCTTAGTAAATGAAATTCATATAATATTTTACAACAGTGAACTAATTTCTTCCAGGCAGTGTCATACTGGAGATGAGGGATGGCACTGATGGTACCATGATCTTTTTCAGGCTCACGGAGAGTAAACAGCAAACAAAACCGTGGTAGATTGTTGCGGTGGTGTCCTCTTTCTGACCAGTGGATTGTTCCTCCCTCCTTAATCTCACTTTCTAAAGGTTTCTGGGGGAAATCCTGAGTCTGCTGGAGTCAAGTTACAGGAATTAGAACTTCATCCCTTGCTTTTTACAGGAGTGATGTAGATTTTACACGTATCTTTTCTCAGAGATTCTGCAGCTCCTGTGCTCTGCTATTGGTGACAGTGTAAGGGTGCTTTTCCTTAGAGGCTCTTTTTTTGATGTCACATCAGGAGCTCCAGCTCGATGTTCTAGCCCTTTGCAGCTAGCTGCTAGCCTTATATGATGATCCTCAGTGAAGACTTTGTGGACACTTCTGAGTGTTTAAAGCAAGATGCGAAGTTGCCGAGAGGTTTCCTATTAAGGAAAAGTGATGTAATGTCAGTGGAACCCTGCCAGCTTCTCTCCACTCGTTTTATTTATATTAGCTGCATACCAAAGAAAATGCCCCATAAAACATGAGTGCTCCTTGCTATATTTAGCCAAGCTAATTTACTAATACCAGGAGATTATGTTTATATGCAATGGAAATAATTATAAAAAGATTTGGGGGCACCTTATTGAAATAAAACAGGTTGGACTTGGGAAAAGTAAATACCAGATTTGCTTCTGCTGCGTAGAAAGACTCTGGAGTATCTTCTAGCATTTATACTTGTGGCGTGTCATTTCTGTGCAAAAAAACATGGCTTAACATTTTAATTGAACCACTTTGCTGATTGTTCAAAGAACACACAGTAAAAGGAAGGTATTTCCACTGATCTGAGTCTTTTTAGTCTTAGCAGTGCAGATGTCCTCACATTTAACTGTGTGATTAAAATCAGTCTTGCCATACACATGCCAGTCTGGTCATCTGGTCTGAAATACTTGCAGCCATCTTCATATGGAATATAGCATGACAGAATGGTTTTTTTTGTTATGTTTAGAATTAGTCTGGCATATCTTTTGTTGATTGCCATCCCTGACTTTCCCTTAGGACTACTTTTCTAAAAGGGTAAATGAGTCCACTTTGTAACGAGTAAATTTTTTTGCTTGGTTTATGTTCAACTCTTTTGTTTTACAGCTGATGGTGTTGATAAATAATCACAAGATTTCTTCCTGACTCTAACAATGTTACTTCATAATGCTATTAAACAGTTTGACCTTTCCTATTAATTTTACTCCTACCCTGTGACCCTGGCTGGGCGTGGTGGTGTTGGAACTGTGGGTCCTCCCTGATACTGAGTCTGCCTAAAAGAATATTCCCATCAAGAGTACATTAGCTAGCTGCTGATAAATAAGAGCTGTCATACTGATCAAATACATCATGTGTATGACAAAAAAATCAGTGCTTTTAAATTAATAAATTCAGTGTTATGTCTAGTGTGACTGTGGAACAACGTGACATATGAGATCTGCAGTGGACTCGTGAGTCACAAAGTTGGGGGAAGGGGGAAAAAGTGAGGGTAGTGTTATTTTTGTCTGCGTTGCTGAGGATGTGCTGAACATTTCATGTATTTTCTGCTCAAACCTGAGTCTCCTGTCCTCATTTTGAAGCCTGTGTTTATTAGGATGACTTCCAAAGATGCTTCTTTCAGAGAGTCTTCATACATTCTGACATTTAGCTTCTAATTTACACACTCTGAACTGTGCTCTGGGGACTTTACTGACTGTCTAGGGGGCCGTACTACTACCCCTCCTGTAAGGGAGATGCCAAAGACGAGATGATGAGAACATTTCCCTGTGTGTCCTTTGGACTAGAAGGATTAGAGGAACATGATAGCAAGCTGAAGTGCTGCAAGGCCATAAGAAAAAGGCAAGTGATCTTTCAGGCCTATCACAAATCAAGTACCATTGTTTTACACATCTGGAGCTTGTTTTGAAAATAGAATGCTATTTAGTATATAGAGGATTTAAAAATGATTGTGAGATTCTGGTGCTGTTTCCAAATATGCAGATCATTTCTCATTCATTCTGAGTGATTCATTAGGGAAGTAGATCATGCTGCTAAAAAATAATGAGAAAAAATTTTGAGTCAACTAAGGGTCGAAAAACATTTCCTGCAATTATGAAGTATGTTAATCAAGCTGGACCTTTTGCCTGAAAGATTCCTCTTAATTTCAAATATCAGATTTTAAACATAAAGCAAAGCAAAAGACCTTGGATCACGAGGTGCCATTCCTAGTGTTAGGCTCTTGAGGACAAAAGTTCTCCCTGGTGTAGAAGATCAGACATAACTAACCTGTGAAGTATTGCCTGGACAGTGTACAGCAAGAATTACGTGCTATCAATTCTTGCTTAGCAAAGTTTATTTCTCCATTTTTAAAACTAAGGCCTGGTGGATTAGTTATTATGTAAGTTAACTTTAAAATTGGAGGCTTGAGATCCATTTGGACAACTGCAGTCTCTGAAGGTTTATGATATGACCGAAAAATGGACAGCTTGAGACAACATTGCCTTCAGGGCGTGAGAATGTAATTACTGTGCAAGGCAAAGTGCATGGGCTCAGCAGAGCCTTGGCGTGCAGAAGAGGGTAACCAACTGTTTTCCTCCAAACAAAAACACTAAGCAGCTTGGACTTTCTGCAAAGCTGGGTGCTCCTCACTTTCCCTGATACGTTAGTTGGAGAAATTAAATGTCTTTGCTTTATTTTGCCTTCTATGACAAAAGCTACAGTATTTTAAAATGTTCTCTTGTCTCTAGCTTTTTGACTTTTCATTAATTATTCCTTATTCTGAAAAAAAAATAATTAATTGTAGTTTGTATGGATTCTCTAATCAATTGGCTGACCTCAGATAATCCAAATGTTTTTGTTATTGTGTAACACTGCTGTTCAGTGCTGTGTTTGCATTTTCTCCCTGAAACAGAAAAGGAATAGAGGGGTCCTTTGATTGAGAAACAGGATCAAAGTGCTGTGTATGTTTTATTTGTGACTACAGACTAGCTTTAGTAAACTGGCCCAGACAAGGGTCATGAAGGTCCTAACACCTAGAATATCTATCTTTTAGTTGGCAGTTGAAAACTATAATAGACAAGGGTGTTTTAGACCAGTGTTTTCCAAAGAGTGAAGAGTGCTTTTCTAGAAAAGCAAGCACGTGAAGTGATGGAGAAGGTGAAGTCAGGAATTCTGGTATCATACATCCTAGGTAGTGCTTCTGGAGCTCACAAGGGGTGATGATAGCCCAATGGAAGAGTTGGGGAGACAGACAAGACAACAGTTGGGATGGGGGGGGTCAGTGAAAGTAAAAAGTGCAGACCAGCCTTATACCATGATCTGAATATTGCTGAGAGGATCAGAGGATCGTGTGGCATCTCGTGGTTTGTACAGAACCACCATGTGATCCACTGTGCTGGATCAAACTGCTGTTGGTCAAGTTAAACTAAATTGACTTTCACTGTAGGAATAGATAAACCACTTCTCATCACTCGTTCTGGAGTGTTCATTTTAACATAAATCTAATCTTAATAAATCAATAGGGGAAAATAGGGATTCGGGTCCTCAAATCAGACAAGTGCTGTTTCTAAGCCAGTATTCTTTCTCCAGGAGTGTTTGGATCCAGGCTAAGAAGGTTCATGAGTTCTCAAAATGATGAGTCCATAAAGAGAGAATCTTCCTTCATCCTTGTCAGACAGAATGGGTTTAAATCGTGAGGAATACACTTTCCTTTGTAACTAGCTTTTAACAAGCTATCCTGTAATCAAACCGAAGACAAACAAGGCATGCTTATTTTGTCTGGGAGGTTTTTATTGCAGGGCAAAGGGAAGGAGCGGAAATAATTCAATTCTGGTGGTCAGCTGCAGGCAGTCAGAGAGTAAAATCTGTACAGCAACATGGGAAATAGTGAAATTGCTGTCTAGCATGGGTCCATACATAGTCAAAGAGTAAAATCTGTACAGCAACATGGGAAATGGTGAAATTGCTGTCTAGCATGGGTCCATACATTGTCTATGAATGTGTAAATGTTAAATATACATGATATAAATATATTTTTAATGTATTACTTATCAATGTACCATACACTGAAAATAATATTTCAAGAAACCCTATAAATTAAACAAATAGATTAATTTTCAGCATATTTGTTTAGCTAGATATGTGTATAACTTCCCAGAAACTCAGACTAACACAAACCAGAAAGCCAGAATCTCTTGTGGTATACACACTTATTTTTAAAAGCCTTCTGGCTTTTAAAACACCTCATGCTAGTTTGTGCATCTACTCGATATGTAGAGCCTACATTAGCAAGTAGTACACAGAAACAAGATGGCTTTGGGGGGAAAAAATCATTCTGAGGGCATGGTATCAACACTGCACATTTCAGTGTCTCTGAGCTTGGCGTTTTGTTTTTTCACTTGGGGCTAGCCCTGACTTCTCACAGAAACTGACTCGTTAGTGGCTGGAGGTTTTTACATTATTTCAGCTGCCAAGGAATCAGTTCATGTTTTCCAGAGGCTCTCCAGGATAGGAACTGGAGAACGAGCAGATGGGGACAGCTGGAGATTTGGGGTTTTGTTTCAAAAGCAGGTTTCCAACCCCAGCTAAAGCACAAATTTAGATGTGTCCTTAGGATCCCGTTAAGTGCCAGTCTATGGCAATCTTTGTTCTTTGACAGTCATCATGTTGGTTACAGTTTTATTTGAGGAAAAGGAAACTTGGTCCTTTCTCTTGTTTGTTCTGGTTTTTATTTGTGGTGGGGTTTTTTTGTTTGGTTTTTAATTTTTTTCTGGGTAAGAAGACTGACTCCTTTCACTGAGAGCTAAGCAAGATTCAAAACAGTTTTAGAGAAGGGACCAGCCATTCAGAATCTCTGGCACAGTGTTTGGCCATAGCAAGTGTTTACCTTTGCACAATTTACCTTTATAATTACTATTATTTCTTAATGTCATTTTGCATCACTTAAAGCACAGCTTAATTCAGGGAGGAAATTCTCGCTGTGTAAGTCTCCCATACTCAAGATTACTGTATACATTAAGAAATAAATAGTACTTGAAGTGATTCATCCTTATGGAATGTACTTTCACTCAAAAGCACAAAAGTAATTATTTGCTCTGTCATTTAGATGTCAGGTATTCCATTTAAGCTTCTCATAATAATGCACTGCACAGTTAGCTAGCAGTTAAAAGAAAAAAGTTTCATTCTCACCATAAAATCATTTCATCTATTTACCAAGGCAGTACTGTTCAAAATAATGTGTTGCCAATGCAAGAAGCTAATCCTTGTTGAGTGTCTGTGTCCACAAGTGTGTAATTTCAGGAAATGTTGCTTCTGTTTGTGATGATAGGGAATGTGATTAGCTCTGTTCAGGTGTGTTCAGGAGCAGAATATATTATGACTATTTAAGAGTCTGTTTTGACTGCAGTGACATCTGTGTACTGTGGGTGGATTTGCCTTTGCTCAGTAATTCTGCTGATAGTTATTAATATGTTTTGGTTTGTAACAAGCAGTAGGGAAATTACGCTGAGGTGTAGAATTCAGTCACAGGCTGCAAGTCTACTTACTCCTTAGGACTTGCCTAAGACATCTTCCTTATAATTACGTTTATCATGCATTTGTCATAAGCAGTAGCTCTGCATATCTAAGGCTGCTGTAGCAACCTTAGAGGGGGCTGCTCCCCCTCTGCTCTGCCCCATTGAGGCCACATCTGGAGTACTGTGTCCAGTTCTGGGCTCCCCAGTTCAAGAGGGACAGGGAAATAGTAGAGGGAGTCCAGCAGAGAGCTAGGAAGATGCTGAAGGGACTGGAACATCTCTCTTGTGAGGAAAGGCTGAGAGCCCTGGGGCTGTTCAGCCTGGAGAAGACTGAGAGGGGAATCTGATGAATGTTTACAAATACCTGAAGGGTGGGTGCCGAGTAGAAGGGACCAGGCTCTTTTCAGTGGTTCCCTGGGATAGGATGAAGGGCAATGGTCACAAGCTGGAACACAGGAAGTTCCACCTCAAACATGAGGGAAAACTTCTTCGCTGTGAGTGCCAGAGCCTGGCCCAGGCTGCCCAGAGAGGCTGTGGAGTCTCCTGCTCTGGAGACTTTCCAGACCAGCCTGCATGTGATCCTGTGTGGGCTGCCCTGGGCACTGGCAGGGGGGTTGGACTCAATGATCACCAGGGGTCACTTCCAACCCCTACCATTGTATGGTTCTGTATTGAGTTTCATAAATTTTCCTGTCTCTTTTACGCTGTAGGAAGATACCTTTTAAAAACAAACCTAGAACTCACACTTCCAAATTACATGTCTGGCTAGATGGGAGGTGACCGTGCCCTGTAAACTCTTCTATTTTTAAAATTAGTCCAGCAAGATGAATGGAGATCCACATCTTAAAATATTGTTCTTGATCCAGAATCCACCACAGAAATATTCATCAGGCAGGTATCCCTGACATGTGATGGAAGTTGCAACAAAGTGAATATTTCACTTAAGCAGAGCTTTGTCCTTCAGCTAGGATGCTTGGGGAAGAAAGCTGAAGCAGCTTGTCTGTACCCCAGGAAACTCTTAAGTGTGGCTGGAGCCAAGCAGCTCATGGTAGTAAGGTGGTTTTGACCCAAAAGGTAAATTATATTGTTGCAGTGGGAGAATCTGGGAGATATATGTTGATTTCATAGAAATACTAGGGTTTATGTGTTGATTTCCTTTCCAATGGTTCCTTTTCATATGGTATTTTAAGAGTAGAATACCTTCAGTGAGTTTCAGTAACACAGACTACTGGTGTGTCAGCTGGTAATACCCAACCTTTACATGAGGCAGTGATCTGCTCAAATGTCAGAACTTCTTGACTACAGAATAACTGGTAAAAGGGCCTAGACTTTCAGTTCTAAACCTGCCTTATTTTCTTGAAGTAGTTTTAAAATCAAGTTTCAATTTTCCTGGAAACACACTGACAGCAACTGTGTGCTTCATTTAGTATTGGGGCATCCAGCTACTACTCTTATTTTTTTCCTTTTTAATAGGATGTTCATGCTTCCTCATAGAAGTATATCTTTCAGTAGTATAGAGCAGTCATCTTTTATGTGTAACTCAAAGAACAGACACTTGATGGCTACTGGAATGTTGATAGTGAAAGCCTGGAGGTCCAGTTTTAAGCCCACTGTAACTGTGGTTAGGCATAAAAATAAAGCAAATCTAACTTTGGAGAGCAGTGGTAGATGAAATATGATGCATATGATAGAGCATCTTGTTAATCAAATACATTAAGTTTTAAATAGAGACAACTATGCATGTGCTGTTCCAACAACACTCTGAGAAAATGTATCATAGTAAATCTAGAAGAGGAGGAGTGGCCACTCATCTTTGCTTCTGCTCACTTTTGGTTTGAGGCTAGTATAGTTTTTCAAACTTTCATATAGATTTTTTTCCTCCCCATGCTTTTTTTGAATCTGTACCAATCAGGATGGAATATAACCTCTGTGTGGGATAGCAGAATCGGAGGCAGAAGACCTCTTTGTGCATTTGCAGGCCAGTTCATTCTAAGACATGGTTTCCTAGAATTATAGAATCATAGGATAGTTTGGGTTGGAAAGAATCTTAAAGATCATCTAATTCCAGCCCTCCTGTCACAGGCAGGGACAGCTTCCACTAGATCAGGTTGCTCAATGCCCCTTCCAGCCTGGCCTTGAGCGCTTCCAGAGAAGGGGTATCCACAGCTTCTCACCACTCTCACAGTAAAGAATCTCTTCCTAATACCTAATCTAAATCTACCCTCTTTCAGTTTAAAACCATTACCTCTCATCCTTTCACTACGCTCACCAGTAGAGTCCCCATCTTTCCTGTAGTCCCCCTCTAAGTCCTTCTCCTCATGGCTGCTCGTAATTCACTCATCACCTGGTGTTATTTGTCCTGGGATTGCCCTGACCCAGTTGCAGGACCTTGCACTTGGCCATGAGCTTTGTGAGGTTTGTGCAAGCCCAGCTCCCAAGCCTGTCAGGGTCCATCGGGGTGGCATCCTGTCTCTGATGTGTCAGCTGCACCACACAGCAGAGTGTTGTCAGCAGGCTTGCTGAGGGTGTGCTCACTTCCACTCTCCCCGTGGCTGACATTGGAACCTGTATTGCTGTTAATGCCCTGTTACAATTTACCTCTTAAGAACACAAGGCTTTTTGCTTCCTTTATCAGGAGAAGTCGTTATTTGTGTTGATCTTTAACTGTACATCCATCACTGGTTATTCTGTGCTCTAGTTATGTAATCCTATTGAATTACCAGGCAGACAGATTTCCAGCTACCAGACCAGTTCTTAGGATCTAACCCTACCGGGGTAGGAAGCGCAGCCTTTTTGCTAAGGCTGTATTGTGTCTTTATGACTTCTGGGAACAGTGAATGTGCACAAGAGCACAACTTCCTCTCTTTCTGTGCCCAAGCTACATGTGTTATCTCACTGGTGCATGTTTTGAAAAATGGTCTGGAGACCTGAAAAATGGTTCCTGTCTCTAAAAGAATTCCTTGTGTTCACTGAATACTGGCACTGTCACTACTCTTGGTTTCCTTAGTACCTCGTTTCCGTAGAAATTACCTCGGTGCCTTTGACAGATAACCAAACCATAATGGAAAATGGGCACAGGTACAGCTGCCACTCTTTAGGACAGACAGAAGAGCTTTTAACAGCCAGATGACAGCAGGATTTCCTTACAGGAGAGTTCACAAACAATGCAGATATGACCCAGCTGGTTTATGTTTCTCTTCTGTCTGTATGGTGTTCCTCAGATGAAAAGTCGAGCTTAGTTCCGCGGGCCTCGTAATAGAGTAACTGTGTTAGCTCTTGCACCATACTGATTTTCCTGAGTGTATTAGGTTGCAGGGAAATGAATTACAAGCACTCCTGTATATTAACCTGAAATGTGGAAAATGTTATTTGTCCTGAGTCTGCAATTTCAAGTGGTTAAGCTTTGAAGGACAAGTAATAAAAATATTAAAAGGCTGCAGCTGGTGGAGATGGTTCTTAGAGCTGTCTAGTTGTTCAGCACAAGGATTAAATTGCAGTGACAACCCGCATTCTCCCCCAAATCTCTTAGCACAGACAAAAATTACCTCTGAATACTTGCAGGGTAGAACCCAAACTGGTTCTGGTTTTTGGTTCCCACCCCCATTTTTTATTTCCACTGATAATTCCAGTCTCACATAAATGTGAACTCTTGCAGGGCTTAAAACAGTCCACATTTCTTTCCCACAGATTGTTCAGCATCAGTTTAGCTCAAACTTTGAAAGTTGTTAATACTTAGTATTTTCATTCAGAATCTCCCTGTGTTTCCATCTGGGAGGTGTGTTTTGTGTATTGCTGTGGAAATGCACGGTCTGTTTCTCAAACGGTAAAGTTGCCGGTGGGACTGTGAAGGGGGCATTCTGCTTCTGTTCAGGAATGACTTGAGGCAGAAGCACACCCATTATTCTTCCGTGCATGAGGTAGATAGGACTCTCTTTTAAACAAAAATTGCTTTTTTTCCTCTGCTTTCTGTTTGCTCCTTTTCTTTTATTAATATTGGGAGGGTCAAACCCAGGAATTTCAAGCAGTTACAAGAGAATTTACTTACTCTTGGTTCTCTATCTGTGGTGGTTAATTTCAGTCTACTTTGTGTATTGTGTTGTAAAAGACTGAATAAACTTCAATGCCTCTACCACAGGTCGAGGCAGACACTACCTAGACAGAGTTCATTTTGTGCATGACTGATTCCCTCAAGGCATGGACAGAATCCCCTTACCTTTGGAGAACCTCCCCTTCCAAGAGAGTCTGGATAGAAGACAGGAACATAGGTGTTTAAATGGTACAAAGACCAGGTTATACTGAGGAGCTGATGGTTAAACCACAAATACTAGGGTGCTTCCCAGAGGAGGGGCATTGTTCCTCCAAATAACTGCTTTTTGTGCTCTTCACAAAACCAGAGATCTAAGATAAAAATGAAGCTGGTTCATATCCTAACACTGGGAACCTGTGAATGAGCCTGACAGAACTTTCAGCATGAAGCATCCCTGAAGGTGCCATCTGCTGCAATGTCCTGGGTAATCCAATAGCCAGCTCCTGTTCAGGCTTCCAGAGATGTACAAGCATCTACCTCTCTCCCCTCCCCGGGAATACTGTGTCCAGGAGCTTGGAGTTACAGTTCCTGGTGGTGATTGTTGCCAGCTTAGTTCTCAAAGTCAAGGACTGCTCTATTAGTTTTCAAAACAAGGTGATACAAAGAAAGTATTAATGAAAATGGGATAAAAATGAAAACCAGCCTGTTATGTTCTAAACCAAGTGCATACCTCAGAACGTGTCTTGAGTAATTATTAAAATATGCTACCTTATTAGCATCCTTAGAGAAGATTCTTACCATCTCTTGCTCACTGTTTCCTCATACAGTCAGACTGTTTTGCTTTTTAAAAGGTAGTATTCTGTAGCTGCCCACCAAGAAACCTCATGTCTCTCGTCTGGCCTTCGAACATCTGTTTTCAAATGTTTCTCACTATCACTGAGCTCAAAGTCATCACCCTGATGAGCAGGCTCCAGGTACCCAGGAGGAAACCTGTGTGTGTGCAGCTGTTTGTACAGGCAGTGCGGGCCAGAGGCTCACCTCTCTTGGAGCTAACGTCTGCTTCCATTAAAATAGCATTGGTTTAATGTCTGCATTTCGTCCACTGGTTTCCCATACCTGTTAGGACATCTGAAAATGTCTGTAAAAATCTTGGTGAAGAATATCTGGTATTGAAGAAGAAATCACAAATGCTGAAGCAGGCCTTTTGAAAATACTTATGGCCTGCTTTTCAGTGAGCTGTGGAAATGTCTCAATATTTGCTTTACCTTAATTATAATTTCTTTGATTGCCATTCACTGAATTTTACTAAAAGTTTTCTTTTCAACAGCCATTCTTACATTGTTATAATTAATTATTTGGCAAAACCACCAGCTCTGCACGATAAAATAAGTTCTGTGCTCTGTTGTTTAAACAAGCTTGATGCATTCCCCATAAAAACATATGTGCCTTTCAAAACACTGGGATTACAAAACATCTTTCAGCTAATTGCAAAGAGGATGTAATTACAGTTAAACTGTTTTGTCTGTGATCTCATCCAAAAAGTGAACTCTCTTTAATGCCCTCTCTTGTTTCCCTGCTGATGAGGGCAACATAACAGAGTGATTCCCTCGAGCACATCGTTTTGTCTGCTGTGCTCTCAGTCTCTGTATCTGTTGAGAGGCTAAGGTTAAAACATCAGGGGAAATTTAGTATTGTACATGGTGTGTTTAATACAGAAGAAACAGCAGTGCTGCCTTTCAAGGACCTGCCTGTCCAGAGCTTCCCATGCTGGCGGTGTCACTGCGAAGGAACACCTTGGAATTCACTATTCTTTTATTTATTTTCCTTTTTAAATTATTTTCTATTTTTTAGTTCTTCATAATGACCCATCTCTAGGATAAATCTGCTCAAGAACTTGATAAGTATGGGGCAGTATCTGCTGTTAAAAGAAGAGCTCTGAGGTGGAGTACATTCCTTTGCAGACAAGGATTGTGCATTTCTACCACTGGCATGGAAATTTGCTCTAAGAAGGTCTTTATGCTTTTTGCTCCATGTACTGATGCAGTAATGATTATGTCTGCCCATTATTTTCAAGCAGACACGCACTGGCTTTGTCTGTACCCTAAGCTGATCAAAAGCTTTGCAAATGGAATTAGCACTGTCCTGAGCTAATAAACCCTGATTTACAGGGATGTATATTCCCGTGGCCTCCAGTCAAGCTTAGTGTGAGAGCAGAATAACCTCACCTTCGCCTGCCAGCCTTTTGTAGGCACAGCCTGCATGTGGTCTTCACTTCTGCCCGGGTGGGTGCAGCAGCAGCTTGGTGTCAGGCACTGTAGTGATGTTCCTGTCATTGACAGGGCCATAGATGGTCATTTGTGTTACGCTGTTGGCTGGGCACACGCCATGTGACTTGGCAGTGAACAGAAAAAACTGCCACGACAAGACACTCTGATTTGCTTTCAGCACATACTGGGTAAACATAGCAGTGGTGGAGATGCCCAAGTTTCTTCTGTATTAAACACACCATGTACAGTACTAAATTTCCCCTGATGTTTAACCTTAGCATCTCAACAGGCAAGACAAAAAAATATTGAGGGTGATTATGATGGAAAATAAAATACATATTATTAGTGAATAATTCTAGAGGTATTGGACAGTAGGTCTGCAAACAGTCAGATTAAAGACATGGAAAGAGATGAAAGGAATGCTCTTCCTTCTTGCAGTCAGGTGCCCTGAAGTATTTCTTTCATCGGCCAACAAAGTCAAAGGATGATGGGAACTAAGTTTGTCTTGCTTTAGCCCGTTTAGGGAGGGGAGACTCCTTTGTAATTTAGCAGAAATGAGAGAAGGTGGTTCAGCCCACGTCCTGTGGAGTGAAAAGGTGAACTGATAGGGATTTAGTCTCTATTGTCAACATCACAAATTAAGTACAAAATTTACAAGTGAACTGCAACATCTTGATGTTCTTGGTACTAATTTAATTAGAAAATGCAACCTCCTTTTAAGTGCTGAAATATGAATTGTTGGTGAGGTGACTGATGTTGCTAGAATTGAACCATCTTTATGATGAAAAAGGCACTGTTAAATTGCTGATTTTTCAATTTTCTGTCCTAAGCAAGCTTGCTTCCCTTTTTCTTATCTAAACAATCTCCTCTGGCCTGAGATCATAAGCAGGATTATTCTCAGAAAACATTTTCTGGGAAATGTGGAATATCCAAATTAATCTTAGAGTGGAAAATATGATGATATTACCATTTCTCATTTTGTTGCTACCAACAAAAGTGTATTGTTGTGCCAGAATCATACATTCATATGCCATGCATTAAGCAGACAGCTTCTAAAATTTCTGCTCGAATGACCTAAATTATATATAAACAATGACACACTTGTATATAATAAAGTATTTATATATTAAATACACAGAAAAGGTATATGTGCATATGCTGAAACTCTGTGGACATCTGGATTATGGAGATAAAAGTTACAATTTCCAGCTGGAATATGACAATTTTTAAGCAAGTCAGTCTGATATATTTTAAGATGATGGACCACACAGTTAATTTGATCTCAGTGTCATTCAAACAGCTGTCTTGTGGTCAAAAAAAAAAAGCCAGTGCATGGTCTGGTTTGCTTCACTGCTGAACGTTTTCCTTTTTTTTTTAACTTAATTAGCAGTTCTGTTGAGTGCTCCTGGCATATCAGTTTTTTAGTCTGTATTGTTCTGCTAGTGAATGTCTGTATTTCTAAAAGAAATTCTCCTTTCCATTTGAGCTGACAGAACAGCAATTACTCAGAACTGTATTCAGCATCTACTAAGATATGTCTTAGGACCTACAGTTAAGAATAAAGCCTGGAAAAAAAGATGGGGCTAAAGACACGTTGAAGCTCAGCTCAGCATTTCCTGAGGTTACGAGTGTTCCTTGAAAGTCTTTGCTCACCTACAGACAGGTGGATGGTTCGGACATGGAAGTTGGTCCCTTGTCTTTAAGTACCTCATTAGAAGTGTGACAGTAATTAAGTCTGTCTAATCAGTCCACAGAGGCTACAGCACAAATCAGGGCTGAAGCTGACACTTATCTGAGGCTTATTATTGAAACAGGTCTGTCGAATGAAATAGGCAAGAAGTGAGAAGAAACCTGGTTAAGAGCTTCAACATTTTTGGCATTACTTATATTATCTGGACTTCTGCTTATCCTGAACATCTTCAAATTCTCTTAATTTCAGTTTTTAAAGAAGTGATGGTTCTGTTAACTTCTATTATATGCATACTGTTTTCCTCTTTCTTCAGCTCAAACCCCAGACTTTTTGTAGCAGTGTTTTAGCCCTGTTCAAGATATGCAAATGCTTTCAACTTTCCCGCCCTTCTGATTTTCCTAGGCCATATATCAGTGGAAATGTTACCTCCTCCCCAACCAGCACTGCGTGTCTAATCATCTTTTTGTCTATTTTTCCTTCCTGCAGGGACCCTATAAAAATACAGCAGCTGCAGAACCAAATTCGTCTGGAGCAAGAAAGTGGCCAGTGGTATCGTCACCAACAGCAACTCGATCATCATCAGCACCCTCCTTCTCCTTCCTTTCCTCCTCCCCCCTCTTTCCAGGAGCTTGAGTTCAGCCAGTCTGTCACTTCTCCTGTGCCAATGAGTATTATTAACTCTCATACTTCCCCAACCATGCAGTCCTCTAGCTCCTTCAACTATGCTCGGCCTAAGCAGTTCATCGCTGCTCAGAACATCAGCCCTGCTTCAGGTTATGTGACTCCGTCTTCGGGATCATCTACATCCAGCCTGCCTTCTCCCATGTCTCCAACTGCTTCTCAGAAACAGTTTGGGAGAGTGCCTGTTGCCCCTTTCTCTCAGCAGTTTGCCCCAGAAGGGGAGTACGGCTGGTCTCCTTCTTCTCCATCCCCTCNTCACCTTCCCACAGCCTGTCTCCAACTCCCAGATTTCCTAACTCCAGCCAGTCTCCAGCAGCTTTTCTCAGCTCCATGCTGCCATCCCAGCCACCACCCATTTCTGTCAACGCATTAGGCCTCCCAAAAGGAGTGACGCCCCCGTAAGTATCAGCTAATGAGCTCCTTGTGTTTGACTGTGCTGAAAGTTACTGCACTTGCTTCATTTTATCATTTTCTAGGGTCCTTTGCTGTTACCTGCTGCCCGAGAGGGAGGCACACATGAATTACTCACAAATGCCTCTGGCTAGAGATGGGATATAGTTTTCTAACCATCACAGAAGTGAGATGCCGAAAGAGGCCTCCAGTAGGAAGGCAAAAGAGAAGCTAAAGCTTTAAATGGAGCTAATGGAAATATGAAAGCAGCCACAAAAGGCTCTTCATGCCCAGGGCAGTGGAGAGAGATCCAAGAAAATATTTCTCATGACCCACTTCTTTTAAAGTCACATGTTCCTATTCTGTCAGCAGGTGGAGAAATATCATAGTTCAGAAGTCCCTATAGCTTTGTGATCTAAAGTATTGAAGTGTACATCTGACAACAAAGTAATTGTAATGATATATTGACTTTTGGCTTCAGTTTTGGTTCCTATTAAGCTTGCAAGGGAGTTTAGGAGGGGATTTAGAAAAGCAGTGCATAAAAAGCAAACAGACAGAATCCCTGCCCCTAACAGGTCCACATGCTTGTTTTCCTCTTTTGTCTTCTCTAAAGGCCAAAATAGTATTTTGGAGCGTGTCAGCTCCCATCATGGATCAGTTTGTCTTTCCACTGGCACTAGACTCTCATTCCATCCTTAGAGAACAAAGAGACATGCTGAAGAACAAAAATGAGAATAGCTGTATCCAAGGCTTATTTATAACTTTGTCTAGAAGTTTGTCTAAACATATCTATGGTATCTAGGTGACTTGCTCAGCTACATACCATTGCAGTGGGAACTTCTGTTATTTCAGTCCAAAGATATGAAAAGGAAGAAAGCAGAGAGATAGAAAAGTAATAAATCATGCATATGCTTTAAAAAGCATTTCTTTATCTTGATTTCTGTCATATTGCTCATTATGGAGTCTGGCCATAAAACAGATTTAGGAGAAAAATTAATAAATACTACAGTTCACCCTTGTGCTCATAATTATTGTCATTTTTCTTCCTTACCGTGTCCTTTGCACTGAGTGTCTCTATTGAGACTGACTGCTGAAAGTTGCATGATTTATTTGCTGACATCTTGACAGGTAAGCACAGCCCACAGAAGCCTGCAGTTACCCCTGATTTTCCAGGAAAGGCTCTCGTACAGCTCCATAGTCCTGGATAGGAACTGGTTTCTCTTTCAGGTTCCCTTCTGTGTGCTCTGAGGGGGACAGCAGCAGCTTGAGCCTCTGCTGTGTCCCTCTGTTACGCTGCGTTCATGCACGCATGCTCTTGCTGGAGGCATTGGCTCTGTTCTTCCTCAGTCCATCAGTCTTTGGACAGAGAGACAGCTCTGCAACGATGCTTCCCCCTTCCCCACGCCCCTCACTTCCCCAAGCCCAGCGGCTCGTCTGGGGGTGCATGTGGTGCTGTGTCTATTCCCACCACCCCGGGCAGGGCAGCTGCCCTGGGCTCTGAGCTGAGGATGAGGAGGGGTTGGCTGCTTGGCCTGCGTTCCCTCAGGAAATGTAGTCCAGATGGGAGCTGGATCATGTTAACCATACTGGATGTATGTGCGTATAATTTATCTATACAAATATATACATATGTGTATATACACACAGTGGGCATTTGTCATCTGAATTATAACATTAAAACGTGGTAAAAGATGCATTGCGTGATGCAAGGAAAAAAAAAATCTATTCTTATGTATCTTTGATGGCAATTTTTCCATGGCCTCTCCTTTTTCTTTTTATGGTGTAGGTTATTAATGTCTGGTGTGCCTTGCTGAGTAAATCATTCTGGTTTCCCTCATTCTCAAAGCACTCCTGAGCAATTCTTCCCCTTGCCTTCCCCCGCCCCAGCTTTTGGTCTCTTCTGCTTTCTGGTATAGTCCCAGTTCTTTCCCACCTCCCCTCCTTCACTTTCTGCTGCTTTTCACTCCTCTTCTGTTCCATCTTCACAAATCCTCTTTTCTTGAACACAGTTGTCTTTCTGAGACACTCGGTGTCTGAGCCGCTCACAGTGTTCCATAACCTCAGCCTACAGTCTCACCATGTACTCCATGATACCCAAGATCCACTGCCTGAAAAAGGATGATCTTGTTTCCTGACAGTGTGCAGTGCAGACAGGGTGCACAGAATGAATTTGGAGCATTCAAGGTTTTGCTTCATCTCAGTGTCTAAAGGCTAGTCGAGCCATTTAGCTTTGTCTCTGCTTCATGATCAGTCAGAGAGTAGTGATAGGGGGTTGCTGGAAGTGAGCCGGGCGGAGTTTGAAACACCTTTCATGGGAAGGAGGTACAGTTTTTACTAGAGACTACAAATACAGTGTTTGAAGTGGTAGAATTTCCTCTCTAGACAATAACTTTATGATATCTTACTATATTTTAACATCAGCAGAACTAGGCTTGGACCTGTTGTTGCATATAGACACTTCAACACTTCCATAGCAAGTGCCTATAGAAAATAAAATGCTCTTAAAACAGTTTTCCTGTCTGCTTTCAATGTTTTCATGGCTCATTTCTCTTCCCTTGTCTTTTTTGAGTGTGCATTTCAGGGCTGGTAATTCACTGTTCCCATTTTGATTACATGGTCTTTTTACCATGGTTGTTTTCGCTCTTCTCTCCCAGGCATGGGTACTGTGGCACTGACAAAGAGCTGAAAGAAAATGAATATTTAGGCTTGTCAGCATCTCTTGGAATTACCAAAAAGCTTTGTTTGTCAGAGTAAGAAATTCTGCAGGCCATAAGTTATGCATCTTGATATTTATTGAATGATTGTTATATTTTTCATACATTTAAATTATTATTTTGCTTACTACATCTTAGCACAATTATGGATCTCCTCGGAATCAGGACTTAGGAAGCATCATTCTTATT
The DNA here is from genome assembly GCA_013399075.1 of Chloroceryle aenea. Classification (NCBI taxonomy): domain Eukaryota; kingdom Metazoa; phylum Chordata; class Aves; order Coraciiformes; family Cerylidae; genus Chloroceryle; species Chloroceryle aenea. Next base: position 213,678 of record VWZY01010272.1, read on the forward strand.
TTCTTCAGACTGCTGTTGTGGTAGGAGCAGAATAAAGGTAAAGTAAGAAACTTTGCAAGTGGAGGTAATTATCTTTGGAGATGGTCAAAGGCACCAGCAGTGAATTTTTCTGTAAAATGGAAGATGTTTCTCCTCACGGAGGTAGACCTTCCCTCCATCAGCTTTCTTGAGGCATTTCCTTTGTATCATCATGGATCATCTTTGTTCTACTTAAAGAGAAACTAATCCAAGAGGCGTTGTGCCTTTTGTTATATAAGAGGTCAGACAAAACATTTCTAACTCTTTCTTCCATCCTTGTACTCTCTCTGCGAGCTCATGAGTCGTAAGCACCAGGCTAGCAATGCTTTGGCTGAGGGTTGATGATTTGGGATCCTGAGACTGGGGAGTGACAGCATTATCTAAACCAGGTTGATCAAATGCATATTCTTTCCAGTTGATAGCTATGGAAACATTGCACTGAGGGTTTTGTTTGTTGTGGTCTTGTTTGTTTGTTTGTTTTTAACATCATGCAGTCTTACAGCCTTGCCTGAATCATGGGAATAGCTACTTGTGAATTTGCTATGTTTTCTTCTGAAATATGGAAAGCAGCCATGTGTAATTAGTATGAACTAATTCACCTTTAAAAACTTGAAGCATTTATTTGCAGCAATTGTATGGTAAATGTTTCAGTTGAATAAAATCTATCCCATCTTTCCAGTAAGCTCTAGACAGTTTGTAGTGACCGGAACTTTCAAGCTATGACTGCCATGGTGGTGTTAGCTGAACAAGCTTTGGATCTGATAAATTCATGTCCTGCCTGAGCACAGAGTTATTAAACAAAAGAGAAGTGCTGCGTAACTAATTCAGTACTTCAGGGAATTCCCAACACTTGTCAGTTATTTTTGAGGTAAACCTTGGCTAGAATAAAAAAGTTTAGTACTGTTCTTACAAAGCTCAGTTAGTTGTTCAGCTTAAGCAGACTCTAGGGTGGATGGATGTGTTGGACTTGGGTTAGCTTTCAGTTACAAAAGACTTTCTGGGAGAAGAGCTAACTCATTAGGAATCTAGAATCGAGGGTGTTTGTCCACAGCTACATCTGTAGAAGCTAGAATCTGCACTTTACTGTTCATAGAAAAAAACAAACTATATCTGTATGAAAATAAGTATATGTACAAATTCTAGGTAAGCACATACATTGGTAATTTACATGAGCATTTGTGAAAGCAAAAATAATCCCATGAGAAGGATTTAATAACGAGTGAATATTTAAATAATCATAGACTCATAGAACCAAAGAATGTCAGGGTTGGAAGGGACCTGTGGAGATCATTGAGTCCAACCCCTGCCAGCACAGGAACACCTAAGGCGTGCCACACAGGAGCAAATCATAGAATACCAGGGTTGAAGAGGCCTCAAGGATCAAATAACAAGAATATAAATCCTGCTACAAAACAGTGTGGAGTCATCCAACCTGGAGAAATGATGTCTCTCTTTAAGTAGAAAAGACTTGTTCTTAGCTATACATAGACACTTTAGAAAGCAACTTTTGAAATACAGTATTTTCTTATAAATAGCCATTCCCCCTTAAAGAAGACTTCTTCCTGAAGCAGATATCTTCAGTAATACTATCTTAGGCACAAACAGAAAAAACCTGACTGTACAGAACTGCTGAAAGAACATGAATCTCCATTTGCTGCTTTCTGGAAAATAATGGAAAAGAAATCTCTGTTTTAAAGGCAAGAATGTCCAAAGTATCTTGTAAAATGTAATGACTAAGCTGATTTTATCAGTCAACATAATGGATTTAACTGCTGTTTCAATGATCTTTAGAACCTTAACACAAACCTTAAAGGAGATTCTGTGGGAGTCATGAGGATAGCAACATCAGAGAGCTGCACCTTCCCCACCCCACCCCTTTGAATCAGAGCTGTTGGTCTGTTCTTGCAGCTGTGTGCTGTGACTTGTCTGTTGCATTCTGTCTCAAGTAGCACTGAAACAGATATTTCAGTCGTTTTTTTGTTCCTTGAGTCAGTTAGCAATGATGTTGACCACGCTGTGGAAAAGCTGCACTTTCCATCTTCTTATCATGTCTCCCAGTAGAGATGGCAGCTTTCCTTTTAGAGTAAAGGTATTTCTGTCCTGTGTAGACTGGACACTTTTCCCATTTCTGTAAGTTACTCTGCCACAACTCTAAAAAGTGGAGGTTACCTACAGGATGATGGACGTGAAAATAGCGATTTGTAGGAGGAAGTACCTTGCTTGAGCATTACAACAGCAAAATGAAGAGAAAGGTCAGGGTGTTTTCTTGCTTCTGAGGAAGCTCGCTTCATCTCGGTATGCTGCCTGCTTAGTCATACCTGGTGGTATCCCTGGATCTCAGGAAAGCATATCTGTTTCTGGAAAAAATCCAGTAAACATGAGGGTTTCACAACGCCCAGTTTTCTTAAGCTCTTCCCCTGTCCATTAGACCATTTTTGTTTAAAGTTTCTTGATTTCTTGTGTTTCCCTTTTCCCATGGCTTGGCTACTACTCGTGGCTGTGAGACCACCACCCCAGTGGTCTGTTTATCTGTGATACCAGATTGCTGCTGCTTGGTTGTGGTAAGAAACAGCTCATACTGGGGGCTTTGCTTTTGCCCAGGGTAACACCTTTATCATTATCATAAAATACATACCCATATCAGCATTTCTGAAATATGGTGAATGCCTCTTTGTTCTGCTTGAACTTTGAAATCCAGGCTGAGCCCCAGATGTGATAAATAAAAGTTGCCTAAAAGACGAAATCAAAGATTTAACACAGAGACAAAATAATTGGCATTCTGTATGCTGACAGTCATTGCATCTGTAAGTCCTGCTTTTCAGGATGCTTTTATCCAGGTCTTCTCCTACACAATATTTGCAGGATTTTATTTTATAACTTCCTTAACTCAAGCATACCTGAATGCCACAGGAATAGCTGTGAACATAAAATTCAGGTACAGTGCTTGATACTTGTGAAGACCTTATCCAGTAAATAGCATTTCATCACCTGCAGTAAAGGTTAATATTTTGCATATATTGCCTTTCCTCATCCCAGTGTAGATTGTTCTTCTTCACATACTTCTGGCAGTTACCTGTTCTCAAGATTTCAGCTCATGCTGGCAGCAGTAAGAAATGCAGATAAGATTACCAGTTACAAAATTAGTGGTATTTTTTAAATTGATAACCAAATATGTGGACATCTTCTGAAACACAAATGGCACTTAGGTATTTACCAGTAACCAGTGCAGCATGAGGCAGGGGGACAACTTGCTCAGGTGAGGAAGGAACTGAACAGGAGAATGGAAAACATAGTAATTCTTCTTTTAATAAGTAAAAACATGTTTTTAAAGATAAGCCATAGGGGAAAAATTTTTTTGGTGTTGAGCATGCAGTTTGTAGGCGAGTTGTTTCTGTGTTATCTAATAAAGAAGGATCAAACTTGCTTAGAAGTACATGTTATTCATGTCAGTTTTGATCCTGACCAGTGCTGAGGCATGATTTCTCTATGTTGGTTTTATTAAATTTATTTATTCTTTTAGCTACAGTTTTCATAACCTGCTCTTGGGTGGTAGAAATAATTGAACTTTTGTTACCCTTGTTTAATTTAGTGCAAGTCATCCTTAGTCAGGTCCGTGCCTCAGGCATTCCCTTAACTCAGATGCATGTAAGGTCACCTTAACAAACAGAACTGACTCCTGGTCCCCACAGCATGACAAGATCAGACTGAATTGGTTTTAATATGCAGCTGCAGCTTCAAAGTTTGTGCCCTACTCACAGTGCTTGTAGTAACTTTGTTCTTACAGTAAGAGAAAAATGTGGTAAGTGGGCAGGAATTAGCTGTATTTTTGGAACACTTTCATTTTAAAGGGAAAAATCAAGTTACTGTTCATTACCTCAGTACCAGAGAATTGATTTGGATTTCTATGAAACGGAGCCATATTGGCTGCAAACAGGAATTTGTTCTTGGAAGGATAACAACAGCCAGCCTGTTGCCCTTGTTTACACTGTAAAAGGTACATAGGAAAAGAGGGGATTGTATCCAGCGTGCAGCCTGCGTAATTAAAGCATGAAAAGTACTGCTGGTTTGGCCTTCTTTCTAAACAAATGTTAGGGCAAATATTCAAAAAGGAGGAGAGCCAAACCAAGGTTGCAGAAGTCTTTGCCGTCAAAAATCTGTGTGAATTAAGATGACGGGATTTTGGCAATTACCTTGCAGCCTTTCTGACCAAAAGAATTCAGACTCGTGGGCTTTTATCTCTGTCTGTATTCAGGCCTCAGTGATTTAAGCGACGTGTGTTTCAGAGGTGCTTACAATTGATGGGAATTGCAGCCTGATTCTCCAAGGCCAGGAGTTGCTTTGCACTTTGGTGGTGTGCAATGGATGGTGTCAGTACCGTGAAATAAGCCTTCTCCAGCTATCTCCTGCTACCTTAATACTCACAATATACTCTGAAAATTGCATCAGGCAAAGAATGAATGTACAAATACAGGAATGAATTGGCAGGATGTTTTCTATTCTGTTATCCCTGTGCAAACTGATGGGTCATTAGGAACTTAATGCATCCAGGTAAGGGCATGTAAAGATGGTGAAAAATGTTTGCAATAGCAGCTGAAGAAAGTTTGCTGCTGGGCTGTCCTGACATGTAAACCATCTCTCAAGCAGAAAGGATCTGGTCTTGAAGGGATAGATTCACCAGGGACCTTCTCTTTGTTGCTATTACCTTGTAGTGATTCATCTCTGGAATATATGTCTTCAGAGCTAACTTGGTGGGAGGTTGTGTGTGAGTGTGTGTATATATGGATTTTGAAGTGTATATATGTAGAGAAAGAAAGCTGGAAAGAGGGGATGGAAATAGAGCATCTGCAGGAAGAATTACATTTCCTCCTGCACCATTTCTTTTTTGTTTATTTATATTATTTAAATTAGCTCTAAAGGAGAGGGAGGTTTTCTAAAGGCATTTGAAGAACTTTTGACTAAAGCTTTTCACATTTTTAAACCAACCACTTCCTTGCTTAAATATTTATTTGTAAATATAAGTAAAGAGAAGAAAATGTGTATTTCAGGCAAGTTGCCTTGATCAGGTCTTGGATGACACATCTACAGTCACTGTGCAAAGCTCAGGATATTCTGACACGTAATCAGAGATCTGGAAGGTTGTTGGGGCATTTGCCTCTCCTATTAAAAGCTACCAGGGATCCCCAGCCATTGCTGAAATATTTCCATACCTTGTTCTTAAATAAAACTTTTAAGTTTCACTACACGACTTGTTCCAGTGTCACTGTTAACTGTTGCTGTTGGGAGGTGGAGAGAGTTCTACATTATTTTTGTCTAAGATGGGCTTCTTGGTCTTCAAGTTGTTGTCCACTTATCATCCTCGGTGGACATGGAGAATCATTGAATGCCAGCTGTTTGCTGGTGTTTTATGTTTGGTCCACCTCTCTACCTTCTTTCTCTTTGTTTCCTGACTAAATAAACAGGGTATTTGTGTGCGTGGGACATAGGTTGTCACAAAAGATGCTTTTAATACCTCTGGCAGTTTTTCTGTTCTAAAACTTCTCAGTTGACTGTATTTTTCTTGAAGCATGGTGGTAAAACTGTATCCAGCATCCAACAGCCAGGAATAAGGGAAAACAATGTAGTTTCATGTCTTATGCTAATGGATCCCAGAGTTATTTGCCTTTTTCTTTTGAAAAAATTCTGTTACTGTCCAAGTGTTAATCTCACAGGTTCTTGAGAGATGTTTACTGTGTTCCTGCTAATTTTCCATGTCCATTGCTGCAGTGCTTTGAACATTCTTCCCGCGTTTCATCATCATTATTGTAAAGGACAGTTGTACCTGCAGAGGAGTTGCAGACTCTGCAAGCCCCGTGTAATCAGGCAGTTTGGAAATGCACATTTTTGCCTCACTATTCCAGTTGTTAAGGTTGATAGACTAAGTACTGTATTTAGTATACAGAGACCTTTGAAAGACCTCAGTGGTTTATATTCTTCCAGACTGATAGAAAAGAAGATAATAAAATCAGTGCTACTCTCAGAGTAGCTTTTCCAGACAGCTACGTAGCCATATAATAGAAATTTCAGCCAGAATCCATCTCCCTGATTTCCTAGGGAACTTACTGCAGCTCCTGAAGGCTTACTCAGAAGCCATAAACTGAAGTGTATCAAAGCTGCTTTTTTTTCCTATCTGCATGCCCTTCAGTCTGACAGGAGGAGAAATGCGTGGTTTGATATGATTCAATTTTCATTTCCTTATTGTATTACATTGTTTTGAAATGGGCTGTAATACTGTTTTCCTATGTTTGGTATGGGCTTTGAACTCACTGACCTGTAATACTCTTGGTATTTCTTTCCCCATGAAAAATGGGTGTGTTTGCTGAGGGGTTTTTGCTTTTAGAGATAACTGATAACACTTCAGAAAAGGCTTTCACTTGCCACTTGAAATCCACTCCAGAGCACTTAGCCCATTCCCCCTGCTCATGCCCTGTTGGGACTTTCCTGGGTAAACTACATTTTGCCTGTACAGCTGAGCAAGTGCCTTTTTCTGCTAAGGGCCTTTAAAGTCATTCAAGTATGATGTTTGTAAGAATGTGAAATGAAAACTGTCTGTCTTCATGGAGATCTTGGCATTTTCAAGGTAGGATGCGTGTCTCAATTGAAAGCTGGCATGGGGCTTCTTCAAGGTGAAGTTAAATTTGAAGTTTGCTGCCTTGAAAGTGGCTGGATTTTATTAGTATTTTGGGGGGCTTTTTTTAAGTGACAAAATCCAGATGCATGGCAATATTTGGTTGGGAGGGGCAAAAGCTGGAAGGTGAAGGGAAACGGGAGAAGAGAGAAGAGAGGCAGATGCCACCTTTCCACCAGCCTTCCAGCAGTTGGTCCAGCCTTCCTGAAGGACATTACCTTCTGATCCCCTCTTCCCACCTTCTCCTGTCCATTTTCTTTCCATATCTTCCTTCACATTTACTGTCTCCAAATTTCTTGAGTTACTGAAGCATCTGTTTCTTGAAGAGAATTTAGCCTCTCCTCTTGGATAGTTTTCCTGACTTCTTTCAGAGTGGAGGAGACTTTCTTTGTTAGTGGTGACTGAGAAGATCCCCAGCCAAACGCTGAGGGAATTACTCTGCTTGGTGACTGAGAAGATCTCCAGCTAATGGCTGAATATTTCTAGGGTGAGGGATGTTGTTCTCCATCTCTTTGTGATGTTAGGCAAACGTCTACTCTTCTACAGTAATTTAATGTGAAAATGCAGTTCTCTTTACAAGAATTTCACCATTTAAAACTTACTTTCTGTAACAGCATATGAAATGGTTTAGGATTTTAGACAGAAATGTTTCCAATTACTGTCTTCTCCATCCGTTAATTCCTTTTTGACTTTTGACAGCACATGTGATTGTTTCATTTTAACTAATGCTAAAAATTGCCATTGAAAACACTTGCAGAAGAAAGAAGTTTCTCTAAGTATGTTCTAGAAATGTAATACAATATCCAAGAAAATTTGTTATCTCCATATGATTCTTATTTAACATTTTGCTGATGGTAATTAAATTAGTACATTGTGTATTGGAAGGAAGTTTACTCCTTACATGCTAGTCTGATTGATTGATTGATTGATTGATTTCCATCTCTGGCATCTGAGTTTGTCAGTTTATCTCCTTCGATGCCCTCTTTTGCATCTCATTCCCATGTAGTGGGCTGAGTCCTTAGTTAGTCAATGAAGTTAAAAGAAACCCCAACCAAACAACAAAAACCCCCTTACATCAACTCAATATTGGTGTTTTAAATAATGTGTGGCTTCACTGGTGAAATGGGGTGTGCTGCAAGTTTGAAATATTAGTAGCAATGTTGATTTTTTCACAACTGTGTAAGAACAGCTGATTTCAAGTAGAAACCACCATTGTTCTGGCATTTCCAGCAATACAGCCATCATAACATTACTGAAACGTGCTAATATTAGTGCAGGCTGGAAAACCTAATTCCTGTGCCTTTCCAGAAAATGAGGAGAGTGTGTGTGTGTCTGTGAGATATCCTGGAAGTACAATCATAACTTACAGACTGGTTTGAGAACTAGCTTAACACTCTGAATACCAGCGATTGCTATTTCACTCTGAAACCCTGTTGCTGAAAACTGCTTTAGAGGGATGATTTTTCTTTTAGCCAGTGTCACCCAGACTCTGTGAATGGCTCTTCTTGCAGAAAAACATTTGCATGTTGCCTCCCGGGTGTGTGTTCACAGAGACAGGAAGAATAAACATGAAGTTATGCATTGTATATTGCAAAGCTGTGACAAGGGATTAGTTAATAAATAATACAGGAGATTAATAATTAACTACCTTGTCTTACATCTTTCTGATCTTTATCCCCCTGGTGCTTCATAGGAACCTAGTTTATCTTCCATCCCCACTTACCTAGTCATGCTTTCTCTTTCATGCTTCCTCTCGCTTTGTTGCGATTGCTCATCAGTTTCCTCTCTGAGTTTATAACGTTTGCAGCCACAACAAATTCCTGAGCCCTGTTTGAACTAATGCACAAATAAAGCAGAGTTTCAGCTTTGTCTTTAACCATTTAGTTAGTCAGTGATGTGATTTAGAAAGGATGGTACAGTAAGCAAGATGCCAGACCTCTAATTCCAAAGACACAATGTCAGTTCCTTCACTAATAGCAGTGATTCCAGACAAATTTCTAAATGCCAGTGATTTCAGGAAAGCTCATGAATTTTCCTTTACTGTTTTGCAGGGGATTTCCCAAGAAAACAGGCAGAACTGCTAGGATAGCTTCAGATGAAGAGATTCAAGGATCAAAAGATGCTGTAATTCAGGATCTGGAAAGAAAACTTCGCTTCAAGGAAGACCTTTTGAACAATGGCCAACCGGTATAAAAGTATAAAATACTCTGGGGGATGGGAGTTGGCATCAGGGGTAGTTTCTTAAATATTTTGCATAGAAAATAAGTGTGTGTAGACTTCTGTACTTTATGTATTTACTGGTTTAAATTGCCTTTCCCAGGCTGCATTTCCATAAGGAATGGTAGTGTGCATTTTGGCCTATGATTCCTTCTCCTGGTGGGCAGCTTTACTTGGGCTTAAGAAAGCAGAGGAGGCCTCAGAGATGATGAATGTGTTTGAGAAGCCTGCCTAGTCTGTACCTGGGGGGCTTTTTCAGCCTCAGAGGCTGCGCATCACTGGTTGGCTGGCCAGTAAGCATCTGCCTAGCTCTTGATCAGCCCAGCCTCATTCTCTTTTGCCAAGCTGTCAGGCAGCAGGGGTAAAGAATGGGTGGTAAGTGCACATCAGAGGGAGATGAGGCAGTTCATCATGAGAAACAAGCCCGTTAGGAATCAGGCATTATTAGATCCTGCAGTTGTGGGACTTCTTTGACCAACAGAATGAAAAACAACCAGTAATACTCATTTACAGACTTTATCAGGAATTACCAATCTGCTTGAGGAGTCAATGCAGGAGATAAAATGGGCAAGTATATTGAATGCACAGCTGCAAAGGTTTTCATTACTTTGAGTGCATTTTAAGATAGTCATAAAAGATGAAATACCAAATTCTTCCTGCTCAGAGTTAATGAGAAGCAGCTCTCCTAAGACTTGATTGCAGTTATTAAGGCATTGATTTAAATGTCTTTGAAGCAGGAATCTCTTTTAAGAGTACAGTAATTTTTAAAATGTAGACAGTCATTCCCTCTTTTATCAATGAAGTGTTTTCAAGAGCATCTGAATGCCTTGGGATGCCCTCGTGTCGCTGAAAATCAGCGTGCTTTGGGTTCCTCAGGACCGTGCTCAGGAGTTTGCTGTCATGTCTGAGACGTGGACTGTGGTGGTGTAGTTCAAGCCAGTCTGAGTCAGACTATGGATTCCACAGTTGACAGATTCTGGTTCTTAATAAGGTCAGAGGAGTTTCTGTACTTAACCAGTCTCCGTTGACTGCAGAGGGCTTGGCAGTTTTCTGTAGCAGCTCAGCAGAATCCCTCTCACAGTGTCTAAGTTGCCTGTTTTCTCAAAGAGGGAGGCTGAGCATGGCTGTCAGTGCCTGTTTTGGAAAGTGAGGGAGATATCTGGCCTGGACCAATGAATGGAATGTCCTGAGAAAGCCCACATGGCCCAAAGGGAAAAAATAAACCAAAACCAACTGTTATCAGATGATGTGAAAGCTTGAACCAAGGAAACTCTGGTTTTGTGCTTGCCTTGAGGGTTTTGCCTTGCAGATTCCTGTCTTGGGTGATTCTGTTTGTGTAATAGTGGCCGTGGGCGCTTGGAGTGATCAGAAAAGAAATAAGTGAAGAAAAGTTCATGACTCACTTAAATGTTTATAACTGAGCCAAGATTGGTACCTGGTTTTTCTGAGTTTTAGCTTGCTGATTTAGCTACAGGATGACATCTTTTAAAAATTAATTGAAATGAGCTTTTTTAAAGTGGAAGCATTAGGTAGATGTAATGCTTTACAATTTCTGTTCTTTTTTTTTTTTACATTTTTCTAGTAAATGAGGCATTTTACCATGTAAAGAGTTTGCCTTTCCTCCAGTGGCAATGTTTTTTGCAATGTTGATTTGTAAGAAATTGTCTTAGGTGCCTGAAACGTGTAGAAAGAAGAATAATAATGAAATAATTTAATTGTACACTTGCTTCACCTTCTGAGTGTAAACTGTCTTCTGTAAGCTATCTCCTTAATTTCCAAAAGAGTAAGAAGCCCTACAAACAAAATAAAAAAGTAAAGAATATATTTTTCTGTAAAGTTGACATATTTTTGACAAAATAATCAAGTAGTGTCGTGCCTGCTTAGCATGTTTGGCAGAATGTTCTGCCTTGTGGTTCTAATGTAAAAATACAAGTAGAACGACTAGGGGTGAGATCTGGGATCATTTGACATGCACTTTTTTGATGGCCATGCTGATTTAAGCAGTTCCATTGCTCATTCTTGCCCCAGTTCCTGGCAAGAGGAGGGAAACAAATGGCACGGTCAGGGCAAGGGTTGCTTAAGCCAGAAAAGGCACTTGTAATGCAAAAAAAATGCATTACAAACTGTGGTAGATAATTTCTGCTCTGTTTTATTAATGTTAGTTAAAGCATTGCATACTGTCTAACTGCCTTGCAGTTCTTATGGAGAATAAGAGCTTTTCTTTCTTCTTTTCCCTCCTCCTCATCCTCCATGTCTCGTGCAGAGATTAACGTACGAGGAGAAGATGGCTCGTCGATTGCTGGGAGCAGACAGTGCTGCAACTGTCTTCAACATCCAGGAGCCAGAAGAGCCTGCTGTACAGGTGCCGCAGAACTCTACAATCTCTTAAGAAAATACAAGATGTCTTTCAGTTTTGGGGGGTTGTTTGTTATCCCAGGCTGTGGTTCTATTTCCAAAAGCCCTATGCAAACCAATAATGCACACAGGATAGGATGGTTTTGATGACAGAAGTCCTGTGTTGCATGTCCGTGAAGCAGGCTGGAGGATCACATGCCTATTGCTCAGTTTTCCCATAATGAGTACGGTTGAGAGTTGTCAAATGTCTGCTCTCTGCTTTAAACTCCTCCATTTATCCTATTCTATCCTGACCTTTCAGTCTCTCAAGGAAAAAGTGCATCTGCTATCTTGAAACTATCTTCTCTGCATGTGTGTAATCTGCACTTTTTGGATGCAGACCAAAATCGCAACAGCGAGTCTGCTTGAAAGGCCAGGTACTTGTTCTCTGGTGCTCAGATGCCAGAGTTGCTGTTTGGAAACGTGTAGCATTTGTTTGCTTATGTTACCACATAAGATATGTTCTCGTGATAAAAACTCTGAGAAACTGTCATGGATGCCTCTTGGTCTTCTTTCTGCCTCTTGATCTTTCTTTCTGCCCTTACAGGAAGCTCGCTCTGTTGGTGCTTCTGTAGGGAGTCCTGTGGATGTTCAAAAGGTTAACCTTTTCACCTTTTTCTCTCGTGCTTTTTTTGTCCATTGATTATTTTTCTCTGTCATCTTTGCCCTTTCCCTTCTGCCGTTCTTGGTTAATAACAAGAGGCCACCTAGCATTAATAACTGGGGAGACTTGGGTGTTTCTCTCTTCTTCCACTTCTCACCATTGTCAGGGGTTGTGATTAGCTTTGTAACTGCTCCGTAGAAAGACTCCCAAGCCATTCCCAGAGCAGTCAATGGTAGAGGATGGGCGTGTGAAAGGAGGCTTCATGCAAGATGTGTTCTATCTTTAATAAAAGAAGGGTCAGAGACAGTGGCCAGAGGTCATTGGAGAGGGCCTGAATTTCTGCTGACCGAGAAATAAAGATTATTTTTTTCTGCTGAGCTTCTTTACATTCTGGCATTATCTCTGTTGCCACTGAGATTCAAAGCAGGGCTATTGTACAGTGAAGTAGATAGAGTGAAGTGATCCAGAAAGTACATCTCAGCTGTGTCACAGTGATATTTCCTACTATCTGAACAGCAAAATTAAACAAGCAGTAATGTTTTACACTGGATGAAACTTTCTACTCTTCTTTCTGTATCTTAGTACTCCTATGACACAGTTGGGCTTTAAGGAAGAAGTGATACTTGTGGCTGTACAAAGGGGGCCGTGGTGAAGGGAGGCAACTATGGACTGTCAGTGTTGACATTTTCTCTCCCCACATCCACCCCCCCATTTTTACAGACAACTGTAAACAAAATCATTGTAGCCTTCTGCTGCAGCCTCCAGTACAGCTCTATGCAAACAGCAGATGTCAGCCATATGGTCTTCTGGCCATCTGGAAACAAAACCCACCCTAAATCTGCCTGTGCCCTCAAGGAAATATTAGTGTGTTTCTTTTGTCTTTACGAACTGCTTCAGAATATTTTTATTCTTACAGGCTTTTTAAAAAAATGTCAAGAAAGCAACGAATTACTTTCCTTCCCCTTATAAATTAGTCCTTAAGATAACATGAAATACAATTTTTGCTCCATACCAGATGTTTTCATTGTTTCATAGGGAAGTTACTGAAGGCACAGATTAGTGCTTTTTTCCTTCAACAAGATACAGTTTCCTTTTATATGTAAAAACTTAATGGATTGTCAAAGATCAGTAGAAGTTAAAAAAAACTAAGGTCAGGAACACATCTTGCTGAGCAACGTGCTGAAGCTGGGCACTAACACATACCTTTCTTGTTTGACAGGAGTATAAAGTCTCCAGCTTTGAGCAAAGATTGATCAGTGAAATTGAATACAGGCTGGAGAGATCTCCTGTGGAAGAGTCAGATGACGAGGTGCAACATGGAGATGAACCTATTGATAACAGCATGTCACCATATTTTGAGGTAAAGCTGAAGCACTACAAGATCTTCGAGGGAATGCCAGTGACATTTACATGCAAAGTGGCTGGAAATCCAAAGCCAAAGGTAAGAAAAGAGGCTGAATGTTCCTAGAAATGCTCTTAAGAGTTCTGTATTGGTACCTTGCAGTAAGGCCCTGGATGCTAAGGGCTGTGCCTTACAGGCACAGCAGACATTCTCTCTTGACAAGACAGACTCCTCTCTGGTATAAACTGTCAAGTCTCTTCTGACATGACTGGAATTATTTAGATTTATACTAGATTTATACTCTACTATGAGGCTTCAGCTCTTAGCTGTTCCCTCCTGAGGCTTCATCTCCATTATTTTACCTAGAAGTCATACTTCCATCATTTTCTGACTTGCCTTCAGGGTACATCTGTACCACAGAATGCAGTGCAGTGCTAGAAAACCCCATGTGAGCTGGCACGGGAGTCCCAAAAGCAACCTCATCGGGCTAATATGGGTAATGAGCTCAGGCATGGCAACATTCTAATGCAAAAGTATGCTGCTTGTGGTTGAGGGGCCAGTGTGGTATCTCTGCATGCACTGCAGCATTTGTATCCACACACCTTTGCATGACTAAGTTTTTTTGAAGCTCCCATACATATATCCCAACAGCAAGATGAGACATGAGGGTGAGGTTTTATTGATGAGCTTCCGAGGCTGAGTTGGGCTTGGGAGGCATCTCCTTTTAGCAAATGTGAAAATACCTGTGGGGTGATGTTAGTCTGGAAGAATGCCTGCCTTTGGTAGGTTGTCTTTAGCCAACTCAAAACTTGCTTGTCAGTCAGCTAACTTGTAATGCAGCAGGCAAACAGCAGTAGCTTCAACTCTGTCTCAAAGACAGCATCCTGCCTGTGAGGTCCTCGCAGCTCTTACAGTGACCTCTTGTGGATAGGGGCTCTCTTCCTCTTCGACAAGATCAAAGCTGCCTTATCTCTTAGATAAGATCTTCACAGCAGCAGCCACACCCAAATCTCTCATCTAGTGTAAGTTTTACAGGTAGGTAGGGTTTTGAACAGAGGTAATTGCAATGATGTTACATGGGGGGTATGATACTGCACAAACTGAAAAGAAGACGACTTCTGTCAGGTAGCAGCTAAAGCAGGAGAGAACTAGGGCTGCAGCAGTACCAACCAGAAGAAACGAATCTGTAGAATGAGCTCTATCCATCCTTGCCTGCATTTCAGGAGGTTTTCCTTCAGGCTAGGTTTAGTCCTGTCCCACAGACCGAAGCAGATGTAGCACTTTACATGTGTTCTTTGAGCACATTTTCTGGCTTAGTTTCATCTGAAAGGAATCCTGTTCTGTGCTCCAAGACCACAACACGATGCGAAGTGGGGCTGACACTTGGTGTACTTGTATCAAAAAAGCACTCCTGCTTCAAACTGAAGACACACACGGAGAGGATTAGCCCAGTCTAGCTGAGACCAAAGCTGTGATGTCCAGCATTGCTTTGAGATGACCCTACACAAGAGTTTGTTGCGCTGAATCGGGGTGGAAGCCAAATGGGTTTGTGGGTGTAAGAGGCGCTGCGTGCGGAAGAGGTCCTCTTTTTGCCTGAGGCTTGTGACTAAGCTGCTGGGTCACCTATTACCAGCCAGCCTTAGTCAACTTAGCCATGCCCTAATATTCACAGCTTTCAATTAAGGTGTAGTTTCGCAGTCATCTTCATCAGATTTAAGACAGATGAAAGAGGATGTCTCCTTTCCTTTGCTCACCTTGGTTTGGCACTGGAGATTACACAGCCAAGAAGCTACGTTGCTAGTGCTTCCCCTAAAGCACATCTGTCTGATGTGAACGCACTCTGATTCCGAGGTGATGTTCTGGTTTGCTGCAGTGTCAAAGCATGCACATTAAAAAGAGATTTGCTCTTGCAGCTGGGACTGTGACCCTTTATTCCATTGACTTACAGATGCTTTGTGCGATCTGTTAAGTTGCTTGGGATGGAATCCATTTCAGTCCTGTTGGTTGGCTGCTCCTTAGCTGGGCTTTGAGAATGGCAGAGGCTCTATCTTCCTGGAGCACACCAAGGTAGCAGTTTTGAAGTGCTCGATGGCCGAGGGCTGCCCTTCTGCTGTCGTTTGTTGAAGCTGGAAGTGTTGCCCCTGAATAAATTTCTTTACTTTGGCAAATGAAAAGCTGGAAATAATTTGCTAACTTGAAGCTCCTCCCTTCGAAGTATTCTGTCAGCTCTGCCAAGAAAGGGCTCTGGGAAGGACTGTAGCCGTGCTGAAATCTGGCATTCATTACAAGGGATTTTTCTAAGCGGGATTATTGGCTTCATTATTTTTCCCCTGAACATGCCATGTAAATTGAATACTGATGTGCAAATTCTGTCTTCATAAATATAACTTCTAAAATATGAGTCTACTTTTGTTTTAACCTTCAGTGTAATGTAAAAGTGTTTCCTCATTAAAATGAGAAGTTGTGGTGATACAGGAGGGAGTGTGAAATACTCTCTTTTTTTAAATTTTATGGGGTATTTCTCTTCAGAATCAGGACAGAGCCATAGAGAAGGTTAATTGAGACACGAATGTTGCATAAAGCTCATACTGCTTGCTCTTGACATGGTTGAATATAACTCCTAAATGATTAAAAATGCCTGTGCTGCCCGAGATCAAAAACTCTTTTGTACTGTGTATTCCATTGTATTTCTAGTCATTACACACTGCTTTCTGAAAATCTGCTGCAAGGAAAAGCAATCCAGATGCAGCGTTCAGTGCTTACACAGTTTAATGGTACATTTATTAAAAGGTATCCTAGAAAGAAAATACTTTGGGCCATTGTCTGCAGCAGTGGTCGTGTTTCACTCCTGAACTCCGTGTCGGATAAAGGCAGTATTAATAACTCACTGCTCCCAAGCCAAACCCAGCGATGCCAGTGCTTTCAGCGTAGTGGAAGCCAGCATTGGATAACACATGCGTGATGTTTGGAGAGCTGGTTCAGTTAGCATTTGCATGTATTTCCATGTAATCATTCCTGGCACGTCTCTGATACTGCTGATAAGTGCATTGTTATTAAATAATTACTCCTTAGCGCAGTAGACTTCCAGGCAGCGTTGTGACAGATGTAAAGCGTGCAAGTTAAAACTCATTTTTTGCAGCTATGTTGTTACCAGCCTCCATTAGCATGTGTATGTAAGTGAGCAAATATCTTCTGCATCTCCAGTAAGTGCTCTGTCAGCAGATGAGAAGACATGACTAAATCTTTTGTTAGCACCACAGAGCCTCTGCAAAGCTGCTGACAGACAAAATGGGAAACAAGTATAACCAGCTATTGAGGAAATGAAATCATTCCTAGTTACACATAATGCTTGGTAATATAGAAACCATACAAGGTAATTAATTTTTAAAGGAAATTTCCACTCATTCCTTGCGAAACATTCTCCATTGTCTCTTTGTGAAATTTCAAAGTATATCCTTAACCTTTCCCCCAAGCGAGTGAATTGAGAGCTTTGAAATGTTGGCTCCTGTAAAGACCCTGGCATGTTAAACTCTATCAGGAATTGTGCTTTAATTTGTCACTTCATTTTTACTGGAAAGCCAGCACCCTCTCCTTGCTGTAAGAGCTAAATTCCCACCTCAAGAGCAGCAGAGGAAAATGTGTGTGTTTTCCTCAGGCTACAGAGCCCCAGCAGTCGTGAAAGCAGGACAAATACAGCTGTACTGGGAATGAGCTGCCCTTGTTAAAAACCTTGTGCAGGTGTCTGGCTTGAGGAATGCTCAACACCACCGATGCTGTGGTGTAAGCAAGTAAATAACGTTCTACTTAAATAGGGGGTTGGGGAGCTAACTGCAGCCTTCCTAGTATAAAAGTTTTCACATATCCCTGGATATGTTTTCACACATACACCACATTTTTATTTTGCAGATCTCAGTCTGAGGTTTTGTTTTATTTTTAAAACAGAACAAAAAAACCCCAAAGCTAGGTCAAAATATTTGACTTTTTCTTTTTTTTTTTCTTTTTTTCCCCTCAAGTTTGAGGCAACACATACATACTTTTTGTGCAATTCATGGATTACTGTAAGATATTATTCTGCATACATAATTTTTTTGGCTCACTGCAAGTAGATCTTGGGTCAGCCAGAGAATAAAATTATGGATCCAAAGTAATGGAAAAGACCTCTGTTTGACAGATAACGTAACCGCTCTGTCCGTCTGGAACGGCACCGCTGCTGGCACGCGGCTCTTCAAGGCTGTCTACGTGTTGATTTGCTTTGAAGCATTTCCTCTGACTTTGTAAAGCTGTCCAGGTCCGTGGATGTCTGTCACACCGGGGTGACGCCGCCAGTTTGAGTCACGGCGCTCATTCCGAGCTGGCCTGTTCTCACACTGACCTGCTCGTGGCCAGCGGGAGAGGCTTTTTGGTCCAGTCAGCATAACAGCTATGAGACAGAGCTGGCCTTTCAGCAGGGAGGGCATTAGTTCGGGTTTATTCATCCTTGAACTGATTATTCCTACATGTATTTTGATTTATGTCACTGTCTTCTGAAAAGAGAGCAATGACCTTCCCAAGTTCCTCCTGCAACTTCTTCAGATTTCAGTGAAATTACATTTTAAAGTTGGCAATCCTCTCTGAAATAGAACTGTTCTTTGCAATGACTTTTATTTCCAGGTCTTGAAATGTTCAGCAGCTGTTTTGGCCTTGGGATGGGTACAGCCCTTGTGCACCTGCAAACTTCTTCGGTAACTGTTCGTGCCTTTGTCGTTGAATGGCTGCTGATCTGCACCTTCTTGTTGAGAGAAAGTGCTTCACAGAGTGTAGCTCTGCACTTCCACGAGCTGATCAAGCTGGTTTCCTTTTAAGACTTAGCAGAGAGGTTTTCAGCAGTTGAGATTCGTCAGCGCTATTAATTGAGAGATGATGACAACGAGCACCCACCTCTTACCAGCCATGCCTTGTTTTTTTCCTGCAGATTTATTGGTTTAAAGATGGGAAGCAAATTTCTAAACGAAGTGATCACTACAGAATTCAGAGAGAACCTGATGGAACTTGCTCACTGCATACTGCAGCCTCCACCCTGGATGACGATGGGAATTACACCATTATGGCTGCTAACCCACAGGTAAATGAAGGCTGGCTCCAGAGAAGACATGCTTCTGGACATAAATCTTCAGAAAACTACCTCATCTTACGTATGCATGATTTAATTAAATGATGAAGTCACCATAAATTATGTAAGTTAGATTTCTGTCTTCATCTTGCATCAGTAGGGTGGGACCTTTCTATCTCCAGGAGATTAACAACTCACCGGCAGGTTTTTTCCTATGGTTGGAGGTTTCAGAGGGGAGGGGTGTTGGTTTTTAATCACTCTTCCACCATTTGTTTCGGCTGATATCATCTCAGTGTCCTAACTGAGCACGGAGAGCAAACATGCTATAAAGGGAAGAGAAAAGAATTCCAGTTTAGCAGCAGCAGTAACCCAGTGCAGTGATTTCGTTTCAGTTCTGTGGCTGCTGCTCGCTGACCGAGGGCAGCTTTTGGAACGCCGGGAGCGCGTCGCACCTCAGCGTCTTTGCGCCAGGCGTTGATTGCCGTTCTGTAAGGCAGAAAAATACAGCACTTCTTATGTAGTGGAGAGGTCTCCTGTGTTGATCTCCAAAGTCCTAAGCAATGTTTTCCCAAAAGCTGGAGCGTTCCCGGTTTTGTAATGTTATTTGTTCTTTGCAGGCCCAATACAAGAGCTGAGGTGGGCAACAGCAACCCACTAGGGCGTGGGACGTAGATGAACTTACAGTTCACACACCCTATCGAAGTAACTTTTTCAGTCCACTCTTCCTAAAGCACAGTAAATAGAGATTTGCACATGAGAAACCAAGGCAGTAATACAACGTTAGGGATGTAACAAATTATTTCTTCTGCAGCACCACGTATCTTGCCAAGACCAGGCTTGCAAGTAGAATCGCACTGTACAATAACAAACTGTGTCCCTGAGACAGAGTTTAGTCTAAACAGGAGTGTTGTGCTCTGTTATGGACGTTGCTAGGTTACTTGGAGTGACACTGCCATTTCTGCCTTGCTCTTGAACTGTTAATCCTGCTCATATTCCAGCATGCTTGTGAATGTATGGGATTGTACACACGGACGACGCACAAACATCAGTGTTAGGCTACATTCTGCAAACCCTAGTGCTTAAATTTAGGCAGTTTAAGCATTATTTCTGCACATACCAGTAACAGCAATTAAGAAACAGTGTGAGGCCAAGGGAGTTCTTCAAAGCTGGTGACTTTTACCCGTAGATGATTGTTGTGTTGGAGTGCTTAGTACCATTTAAATTGTGGAAATTCACAGCAGGTTTAAAAACAATAAATACACGTGCTCAAGATAGGAAATGAATGCTGATCATCTTCCTGCAAGTGTCAGGATAGTGCAGACATAGCACATGGCATAGAAACTACAGAGGGTTTCCCTGTGTGGTGTTACTGCGTCATCCAGCACCTTAGAGAATCCGGGGAGTAAGCTGCCTTTGTGTTTGGGCACTGTACTTGGTCTCTGGGTATCTAGGGTGTACTTTCTAGCGTGTGTTACTCTGCACAATGCTCATTCAGTGACACAGCAGTGACCTAGGCTGCCAGTTCTGGGCGGTGGCGATGCTAGTTTGTTAGGGAGTTTTTAGATGTGCTTAAATGAGCTGGTTTTGTATAGTTCCTAGTCTGGGGACTGAAAAAGCAGTTTAGTGAAATGATAAAAATCTGCATCTGTGCTTTTGTCCTGCTCTTTGGAGAAAAACCAGAAGCATCCTCCTCTGTCTCTCCTAAACAAAACATCTCTCTGTTTCACCAGACCCATTCTATTCTTTCTTTCCAGTGTAATTCTCAAGCAAACACGCTTATCTCTTCCACTATTTGCTTGCCTTTGCTACATGTTTAACAGTAGAGCAGAGGCAAACAAGGGTCATGAGTTAATGTACTAGCCTTTCACACTCAAGGATCTGGATTCCAATTCTTTTAAGTCATCCCGAGTGGAAATAATTTTGGCATAACCTTCTCAATTCTAATGGAAAGTTGTCCACATCTCAAAGCTATCACAAACTGAGGCAAATTTGGCAATGTTTCCTTAAGAAAAGCAAAGCATGTAAATATAAGGGAGCCTGCATCAGGATTCCGATGGACTGCTAGATATTTGCTAGGCTGTTGCTGTGTTTTGGTTATTGTTATTGGAACCACCAAACGACAGAGCAAAAAAGGCATGTTCTTAGCTGACAGAAACTGATTTTGCCAAAGCGAAGAACTCAGTTTATTAAAGCTTGGCCAGTTTATGCCATCTCACGAGCTGGACATTACAGGATTTGGCTGTAAAATCACCTGTGGTGGTTCACATGGCAGGGACCAGTGCCCACCGTGTCAAGCACAGCGATCGCCAGTTAAGGTTCTAAAACAGCTCTGGGGTTTGCAGTAGAATTTCCCATACAACTCAATCCAGAGCCAGCGGACCCTGGGCCCAGGCAAACACAAACCCTTGACCCTTGCCCGCTTCAGGCCGTTAGTTACAGGTTATGCCCCTTACCTGGTCTCTTTCCCTGAGCTGTGTGGGCTTGAGCCAAGGCCTTATTTTCACCCTTCTTCCCTTTTATCCCGTGCTCTCTGCTGCTTTGCACTATGCACCCAGAGTCCCTAGGCTGGATTTCCCTTAAATTATTTGTAGGCCATCTTCTCATGGATTACTTCCCACTCACTGCTTCCTTATCATTCATCTTTGGTGAACATAAGACTTTAATAGCCCAAGGCTTTTCCAAATCTTCTGCTTCCTTCTTGTTCTTCCCTATACAAATTTCTTACTGTCCTTTGTGTTTCCATCTGTGATGTCTTCATATATGGAGATAGGCAGAAATTATCCAAAAACGTGTGAATTTTGTTGCCTGCCAGAGGAAGATGATTATGCAGTGGTGTGTAAAATAGAAATGTGTTTCTTCCAGATGTCTTTAATGGTCTTGTAACACAAAAGAAAAAACCCAACCTGCTTTTTCTTAAGAAATTGCTGCAGGTCATGCACAATGGCTTATTTTTATGATAGTATTTTTCTTTTGGGTCATGGGAATAAAAGTGGGGCACAGAGGCTCCATTTCTAACGGGCCAGCAGTAACACAAAGGTCAGTTGAAGGCTGCTTGTGACCCCAGTGAGATTTTTTTTTTCCATGGGCTATGACCAGTTGTTAATGAACAGCTATTGGCAGGCCATGAATTACTATGACAAAAAAATATTTGTCACCTTTTTGACGCCAGATGAGTATGGAGCTCACAGTTTAAAACTGAAATACACTGCGAAGCTGACGTGGATGTTGGAATGATGCACTAGTCCAGGGGGCACAGAGAGATGCACATCTTCTATACATTATCAGTGAGCTATTTAAAATGATGATTTCAGTTAGTGAAGTGACATTACATGAGGAAGTATATGAACTTCTACTGCAGCAGTACTTCTCTATTTGCATCTCCTGTGTTATTTATTAGTAACACCCACTGCTTTTGCCCCTTACACTGTGAATTCTACAGAGCCCTGGATGTTGGTCCTGGCTGCAGGCAATCCACTCCCAAGTTGGTTGACTTTGGTGCTTGTGGAGGACAATCCATCTTTTAAAACCCCAAACAGTTTATTTTGACATAACAAACAAAGCAAAACAACAAGTGGGGATTCAGTACAGTGGAGCCCGTGTTTTATTCAAAGCTTTCTTGTTCGCCGAAAATGACCGAAGGTGACCGAACTGTCTCCCCCCTCCACCAGTGCAGTTGTGTGCTGCTTCGGTGCGATTCCTACCCCCAAACCAGGCTCACTCTTCCGTGAGGAAGTTGGTCAATATGCAAGAAGTTAATTTCCAATGGTACTCATAATGTTTTCTAAAGAGAAACGTCCAGGCAGAACATTTTAATCATGCCTGTGTTACAGTCACAGTTACTCCAGTCTGTTCTGTATTAGGCTGGCAGCTGATAAAATAGTTTAATATCAGGAGGTATCTTGACAGATGTTCCGCTGTGACTCGGGGCAAGCAGAGTGTATTACAGTCTGTTACAGGTGGAAGAACCAGACGAGATCAGGTATTGATATTCCATGACTTCAGGCTTTTAACGTTCCTCCTCTCCGCCTTCACAACAGGGCAGAGTAAGTTGCACGGGCAGGCTGATGGTTCAGGCTGTAAATCAGAGAGGCCGCAGTCCTTGGTCGCCCTCCGGTCAGCCTCATATAAGAAGGTACGTGATGCCCTTTTTTTTTCTTTCTTTTAATAAAATGTGTTTTCAAAACGACTGTGGTAAGATAAAGAATGTGAGGTAAGGAGGTAAGTTAGAAGTGTGGCACCGAGGAAGAAATGTGACCTCTGCTGTCTAAAACCTTCTGCAAAGCCTGCATGCTCAGAAGTATGAGCAGCCTCCAAAAGGACACGACTTTTAAGGATCTTTTGCCTGTCTCCTCCTCCTGTTCCTTAATTACTCCTTTTCTCAGTTGCCCTGCCAGCTGCTGGGAAGGGCCTTGTCATGTAGGTTCTGTCAGAGCACCTCCCCTGACCAGGATGCTCCAGGAGCCCCTACTTCCTGCAGTGTTCAATGAGTATCCCTTGAAAGAAACAGCAGAAAGAGCTGCATGCCAAAGAAGTTTATGAGATGTACGTTAGAAATATTCTCGTATTTCAGTTCAGGTTCTTATAAGGAGTTATGAGTCAGGAATAGAGTATTAAACTTATCTCTGGTGACTTTACAGTTATTCACATAAGAAGCTTTGGTTTATGTTTTTGGGCCATATAAGGGAATTTTCCCTTCAAGTATTTTTCTTTTTCCATTACCCAAAGCATTTATGAGGCTATTTAGCATAGCTTAAACATTTTTAGACAATACAGAAAAAAAATTCATTTTGGTTACCCAAACAGAACTGCTTTCAAGGGAGTAAGAGGCCTTTGGTTCTGGATTCTGCCACGATAATGCATTTGTTCTGCTAAAGTCACAATGGCCATAGAATGGCAGTACTGTCCAGTTGTAATGTACAGAACCAGTGCAATGACATAGCCACTGTGCAATAAGGAAATGATTAATGATTCCTTTAACAATCTCTAGAGTAATGAAGTAGAAAAGATTTCCATAAAGCAGTTTAATTAAAAATAGGGCAATAACTGGGGATTCTTATTTCTCATGGAATTGCCCTATGTGTCAGACTTGCCCTGGAATCGTATGGAAGGGCTGTTTCCGCGGAGCGCTCAACACAATGCTGTTTGTGTTTAGTGATGTTTCCCATTACTCCCACCATCCAGAGCTTCCCCAGACTGATGAAATGTGAGCACATAAAAGCCTTCCTACGACAGCCTCCCACTGTTGCCTTTCCTAAAGCAGCACAGCACAATACTGTGGTCCCCCATACACACTGCGATACTTGTCACAGGCACTGCCAGATACTTTGGATAAGTGACACTCCAGTGGTGTGACACTCTTACTTCTATAAGCTTTTCTCACTGAGAGTAGCAAAACTTTTTTTTTTCCCCCTTCCTCCTAGAGTAATTATTAGCTTAATGAGCTTTCTGACTTGTTACGCTGTTGACAGGCTTTTTCCTGAATATTTTTAATCTCTTACGGAATACGTCCTACAGAAATCTGTGTTTTGTCACCTTCACAATGTCACAGACATTTCAACACACTTCTTCTCGTTAGCTGTTGTTTCGTTTTTAACATACTTTTCTAGTATTTGCTTCTCTTGCAGACATTACCTTCTTAGCATCACGGGGCAGGGGATGGCAATTTGAATTGTCTTGCTGTGCACAAAGCTCGGGCTCAATCCCTTAGACACGATGGTGCTCAGCGCTCTAGCACCTAATGCTTGTCTTGCTGTGCACTGCAGCCAAAGCCCCCGATAAAGAATCTTAAACTGCATGAGTTTTAAAGTTTAAAAAAGAATATTCCTATTGCCCCTACTCTCAGCTAAAGGATTAATTGGAAGTTAATCCTCTTTCTACTACTCAGTGCTCATTACCACACGGTCAGTCCGAGTCGTCCCCAGCTGCTTGCTTGCTGAAGTGCCGAGCGCTTTGCACCACTGCAGCCGGTGGAGTCTCCCCTCGACACGCTCCGTGTGTGATGTCAGTGTTGCTGAAGCTAGCCTCTGCAATTTGATGCCCACATCACAGCTCTAAAGAACCCACAACTAATCTGAGGGTATTCCAGTCTCTACTGCAAGTTGTCGTTCCTAGACATCTGAAGCACTCGGCGCTACTCCTTTCATTGTTTCTTTAAAATCACAAGATGGTTTAGAATTAAAATAGCCCTGGTTTCACCTCTCAAGGCAAAGGCTTAAAAGGTAGTCTGTAGTTTTAGTGGTAGATTTACAGAGAAGCAGAAAGAAATGCGTTATTTGTTTGTGACTGGATTACACACCATGCTGGTTGAGGTTTCCTTTCAGGTGCGTGATTTGAACACTGAGTTTTCACAACTCAGAGACCTACTGGAGGCAGAGCTGGTTAGGCACGTGCCAGCCAGAGCTTAGTGTTGCTTATGCGCCGTAACGCGGGAGCTACCAAAGTAGCTTCAGGCACCTACAAGTCATAGAATGTAGTTGGTGCTTAGGAGCTGGATTTAGGCACCTGAGCTTTTAGTGTGTGCAAAGCTGTCAGTCTTGTGTTCCCCCTTCCAGTACCCGTCCCTACCTTAATAAGCAGTATGGGCAGGATTTCCTCCCCCGACGCACTTTTGCCTTTAGCTGTAGTTGTGGGAAGCCTGTGATGCTCATTAAAGAGTCCAACTTTTCTCCGTTTACGACAGGTCATCCTATAGCAAAAGCAATGACTGGTCAGAATGCAGTAGTAGAGAGAAAGACAATGGTGGAGAAGGACAAAATAGATGAGATTCAAAAAACTCTAATTATTAATCTCAGTGGAACAGAGCGTGTCTGTTCTACACAGCAGAACACCATCTTGTTTTCCCAATGTCACTGGTGGGGGTTTTAAGCTTTTCTGAGGAACAAACATCCACTGCACTTTAATCCACAGACCTTTCTGTGTGCTCTTTAGTAGTGCAGCAAGAGAAGAGGAAAAATACATCTGCTGTGAACAAAGTCTCGTCTCAGCTGAGATGATTTGCTTTTAGCTGCTGTGAATTTCTGGAGGGTTAACATAATTCACAAACAGTACCTGCACTTTCCTGCGCAGTCAGCAGCAGGGGAGGGCACTGGAAATGGGGAGCTGCAGCCCACTTACTCTGTTTGTATTTCACCAGTTTAAATACTATCTCTAAGCAAAAATGCTACCATGTGTAAATGATTATTACAAACCATTGTATTGTAGCAAGATTGTTTTCTAGATCATATTTTGCCACATGCAAATTAAATGAAATTAACGAGTAAGTGCAGTGTAGTAATGAACTCAGTCTGAGCCAAAGCTACCAGTGCATGTGTGTAAACGTGGAGTAACTATGGCATAGGTCAAAGAAGTGATTTAAAATTCAAAGCCATCTTAAAAGTGATTTTGGATCTTCTGATTTAGGAGAGAAAAAAATAATTTACCTTTATTTCATGTTATTTTAAGACCACGATCTCGATCAAGGGACAGTGGTGATGAAAATGAACCAATTCAGGAACGATTCTTCCGGCCTCATTTTCTGCAGGCTCCTGGAGACCTGACTGTTCAAGAAGGAAAGCTGTGCAGAATGGACTGCAAGGCAAGTATCACACAAAGGGAAGCAGCGACCTCTCAATAACGTTAGCTGCCTCTAAAAGCAAGTTAGTTTCTTTTTAAACTGTTTTACCTATTGCCAGTTCCAGAGACTGGCACTAGGTTACGGAATCTCGCCGCTCATGAGAGAGTGGACGATGACGTTTGGCCAGCTGTTCACTTTATGCTGACAGATGTGGGAGAAACTACTCGTTTCCAAGTGGCACCCACGGCAGACGGCTCGGCTTTCCCAAGTACAAGACTTTTTCACCCAGCCAGGGCACTGAGTGCAGGCGGTGCTGCCACTAGGGTACACCTAAGTGGAATGGAATTTAGAGTTCAGCAGTTAGTCAGCGAACATCCTCTTGTCTGCAGGTTTTCCCCAAGAAGTTAATCTAGAAAGGAGTATCTTCTCATTCCACCTGAAGAGCAAACAATAGACAGACAAAAGGTGTCACCTTGCCTTTTGTTTTGCAGTGTATTGTTATTTAGCTTCTAGCCTATCTAAACACTGATCTTTTTTTCGGTCACACCCATGAGACACCATGGAATTCAGGGAGTTGGCCAGAAAGTAAGTAAATGAACACAACTGAGTCAATGTGTAAGTCGGGGCAGAATTAGATCTTTAAATCTCATGGTACACCTGCAGTAGCAAACAAAACCAAACTTCCCTGAAGTAACAAGTCAGGACTGCTGCAGTGTTTTCGTATGGCTAAGACCTTTTCCCATTATTCTGTTTACACTTAAGGTTAGTGGATTACCAACTCCAGATTTAAGCTGGCAACTTAATGGAAGACCAATTCGCCCTGACAGCTCTCACAAGATGCTGGTGCGCGAGAATGGTGTGCACTCCTTGATCATAGAACCTGTCACAGCCAGAGATGCTGGAATCTACACGTGCATTGCCAGCAATCGAGCCGGTGAAAATACCTTCAGCCTGGAGCTCATCGTTGCAGGTAAGGTCTCCATGCTGTGCTTCCACGCTCAGCACTGCAAGAGGAACATGAAAGTGGAAAATGTGCCATCAGACGCCGCGGTGAAGGGCGGAGGTGTAGAGGGAAAACAAGCAGTAATGGCTGTAGCGTAGTTACAGGTCGCACAGGAACGTTATTTTGTGGCAGGTAACCTCTGTGCGTGCAGCTGAGAGGGCTGTTGCCACTGCTGGGGCCACAAAGCAGACTGCTTACTTAAACAGAGCAGTTAATGTGCAGACCTGGGCAGCCAGTGTGATAGGAGGTGCGTGTTTCACAGCGTATCAGACAACAGCCATTCCAGCCTTCGGGTAGAGCAGATCCTTCTGTAACTAAAGGCCCATCCTTTTATGGAGTACAAAGGCAAGCACCATGCCGCCCGTTTACCTGGTCTCCACATTTCCGTTCTCTGGGGGACAGGGAAGAAACCACTCAGCTAAATCAGTGCTCACTTTTCCCTGTTAAACTACCGATGTGCTGGTTCTCTTCAGGTGAACCAGGACTGGACTTCGCAGTTAGTGAGCTGACACCGAAGGCTCCTGCCACCTAGATCCACCTAGATTTTTCACTGTTGTTTTTTAAGGTGTTGCTAAAAGGAAGGGTACCTTTTCCCAGGCGAATGTCAGCGTGACTGCAATCTCTATTTCCACAGCTAAGGAAGCGCACAAAGCACCTGCATTTATAGAGAAGCTCCAGAACACAGGTGTGACTGAAGGATTCCCAGTGCGGCTGGAGTGTCGAATCTCGGGGGAGCCGGCTCCTCAGATATTTTGGAAGAAGGAGAACGAGTCACTCACGTACAACACTGACCGAGTGAGGTTAGACTGACATCTCCCCACCTGTAACTGCAGTGACGAGTTACCCTGTAACACAAATGGGAACCTGGCTGGTCATAAGAAAGTTCTGTGTGAACAGCAGCCTGTAAATTGGATATTGTAATCATTTATGACACTTAACTCCAACTTGTGGCCAGACTGGTGCCTGAGAGAATTAAAATGTTAGTTTCTGTTTCCCTGGACTTAACTATCTTTGCACTTTTTTAAGCAAGTGGAGGAGCAGTTTTTTCTCTTCTGGAACTAAGACTTAGAGAAATGTACTGGTGAAAACTGAGGCTCCTAGGCAAAGCTGCCTGCTGCTCTCCAGAAACCTTGGTTTGTAGCTCTGCTGCATAGTTAGGCAGTATTTTTATATTCTGAGATCTACAAATCTGATAAAATTTTGCAGGAAAGTTTTAAAGCAAACGCTCTGACACACTGCAAGAAGAGGAACCCCTTGCTGACATGACACTGTAATAAATTAGTGCTGTGCTTCTAAATAACTAAGAGTATTTCAGTACCTTGTTCCTCAAGTTGTTCTCCTTACCCCAAAAAGCCTGGCTAAATTCTGGCATCTCTGCTGCTTCAGTCAGATTTCCAGATGTCTCAATCTGTAATCATGAAAGAGAAGTTACTTCATGCATTTCTGCTTCTTAGTTTTCAATACAGGATATTAAACTGCCAAATTGTCAACATACTCAAGGTTTTATTTTCCACTTGCCAATTTCAGAGGAAGTTCCTTATTAATTAAAAGCGGACCATAATTAATCTGTAACTAGGATGGGGGTGGTTTATAATGTTATTTTAAAACAGCCTGCACTGGTTTCCAGTTTAAATACGAAGTTTCCGCTGGTTTGTTTTTCCCTCCAGCATGCACCAGGATAACTACGGTTACATTTGCCTGCTGATTCAGGGAGCGACCAAGGAGGATGCTGGCTGGTACACGGTTTCAGCTAAGAACGAGGCTGGGATTGTGTACTGCACTGCCAGGTTGGATGTTTATAGTAAGTGACTTTGATTATCATGATCACATTACTCCCCCCAAAACCAAGAGTTCTGTATGTTGCGGTTTGTTCGCAGAATGGTTTACGTTGCTCTCTCTCTCTTTTGTTCGTAGTTTCTCCTCAATAGTAAAGATCCACAGCAAGACAACACATGCTCTGTCAAAGTATTTTTCGCCATCTTTCAGATACCTGAAGCAAAACAAGCATGCACACTCTCTGTTTTGCTTAGTCTATTACGTAGAGCTAATTAACAACCGGTAACGGCATGATGAGGTTATTTTTGTGGATCATTATTACTATTGCTCTGCTAGCACTTCCCTAACCTTTTGTATTCTGTTAGTCCATAATACACCCATGACAGCTACCAGACCCGCAGTAGATGTTTGATGGCTTTCTGCTTAACTACCTGGTTTGTTCCAAAGCAGCCCCTTACGTACCGGATGTTTTCTTAAACCAAAGTCTCTTGCCGCTCTTCGCGTAACAAGAATAAAGGGGGCTGGGGTGGGGAGAGACTGGAGTGGTAAACGATGGTTTCTGTGGCGGCAGTGGGACTTGCGAATTAGAGACTTGGCTCGGCATACGTGGCAACAACAAACAGATGATTTCCTCTCCTATACAGCAAGTAACCCTGGAACGGGCTTGTCGCTGTAGTGTTAGTGCATGGAAACAAACCCCTCGCTGTTACCTTCTCAGGGACACAGGGAAAGGTAGAAAGCAATGCCAAACATGCGGAGTAACAAACAGACACTGTTGTTTCTACTTACCACCTCTGAAGGTGAAGCTAGATGCTGCGGGGAAAACCCCAGCACCAAGATAAGAAGCAAACTTGCTTTTGCTGTCATGGTTTTCTGCCGCTCAGAACTGAGTACCTCCCGTACAAAGGGCTGATTGTGCATCTTGCAGGCTTTGTTGCACAGCCGGAGGTGTAACAGCGTTTCTTTCCCTTCTCACCTACAGCTCAGTGGCAACAACCACCTCAGACAACCAAGCCAAAGAAGGTGCGTCCCTCAGCCAGCCGATATGCTGCACTTTGTGACCAAGGACTAGACATCAAAGCAGCTTTCCAGCCTGAAGCAAATCCAGTCCACCTGACAATGCCATCTGGCTTGGTAGAGAGCGATGACCTGTAGATCCAGCTGCTGCTTCCATCATTTTCTCTCAAAGCAGAAACACTGAAAGCCATCGCCTTGACCAATGATACTCCTATGTCACTTTATGCAAAGGCAGACACCTTCAAGTACAAAAGATAACCAACAACCACAATAACCATGTATTCCTTACTCATTATACCAACTTAGGAGGATAGATAGATAGGTAATTAATAGAGATGTACACATTGCACAACAAATCACACTCACCAGTTCCTCATACCCAAGTTGCTTCAGCTCTTGCGAGTAACCCTTTTCAAAAAGGCCAAACTCATCCGAGAGAGGGATCTTTCCAGGAGAGAACACTCTCACTCCATGCCTTCAGTCAGCACAACGTAGATGCTACTCACTCTTGAGGGTGCGAGATGGTTTCTTGGCAGTCATTAGCTCCCCAGGGAACTGAGAAGCTGCAGTTATCTGTAGTTCTAAACCAGCAGTGCATTCTGACAGCTGCGGTGACCAAGCGCAATACCCTAAGGGTAACACAGGAGGGGACAAGGAAGAGACGCGTAAGCAAAGGCTGTATCTCTGCTAACTGCTCTCTGGTCTGCAATCAAAAAACCATCTTGCCTTAACTGCTGTTAGGACTGACAGTTCCTAAAGCAACATCAAACTCTAAGGTATTTTTCCTTTTTACCAGCTAGGAGGAGGCTTACTCACAAACACGCAGCAAGGACAGTTCAGGAATAAGTAACCCAGCCTCTTCAAGACAAGGAAGAGCTAACAGGTAGAACAGTCCACCCC
Organism: Chloroceryle aenea; assembly: GCA_013399075.1. Lineage (NCBI taxonomy): Eukaryota > Metazoa > Chordata > Aves > Coraciiformes > Cerylidae > Chloroceryle > Chloroceryle aenea. Next base: position 244,254 of record VWZY01010272.1, read on the forward strand.
AGGCTATCAACACTGGTAACTAGGCATGGAACAAAACAGCCCAG